>JAVSBS010013375.1:0-33889 GCA_033124195.1 Coracias cyanogaster
CTTTTTATATGTAGAGAAAAACTATATCAAAAAATGAAACAGACTGAGGCTACCTACAGGAACAATCTCCAGAAGCGAGGTTATCCTAATATGCATTTCACAGGCAGGTCAGAATAGGGATGGAAAGAAAGAACAAGAGAAAGAACTGAATAACAAATTTTGTAAAAACTTTGTTGAGTAAGAATGGCTTATCATATCTCATACCTGCTGCCCTGAACAAGTCCCCATATTCAATCCTTCAGATATTTTTTAAAAACTGTCTAAGTAAGGGCTTTTAGTGAAAGAAAGATGTATCAATATTCAACATCACCATGTATTTCATCCTCAGTGAGTAGTTACTGGATAAGAGATAACTGACAGTTTAAAGAGAAAGCTTTCAATGGTTTCGTTTTTCCCCAAAGCCCTAAATAGATCACACAGCAAAATCCTGAACTGACACTTCAGAGGTGCTACAGAGACAATTTTTTTTTCTTTTTCCTTTCTGACATTAATATTTTTAACATAACATTAAACAAAGAAAATATTAAGGAGAGAATTTCAAAAGCATCAAATATCTTAAGAAGACAAGCCTCTAACTTCTAATGCACCCTACTGTTAATTTGATACTAAATTGACAAGAAGCTGAAAAAGGTAAAGCCTTGTGTCTGAGTTGTTATTCCATAGAGTTGGCAGGAGGCAGGCAAAACACATTCAGCTCTATTTGCATCTTCAAGTATGAAAGACTATGTGAAACTGATACTAAAGATATAAGAATTATACCTTAAAAAAACGTAAGCAACAATGTGATTAAGGAAAAGGCATCTTTGACAAGAACACTAACAGCAGGCTGCCAAAGGATGGGCAGATATCGTTCTCTTCTGTATTTGTTTCTTAGGAAGTATGTATATATATTATATATAAGTATATACATATACATGTCTCTAGATCTGGTACTAACTTTCTAGCTCTATACAATCTAAGTTACTGACCTCTCACAAGCATTTCCATGTCTTTGTTGTTTTGTATCCAGCAACACCATGTAATTCACTCACTTGTTGAAGCTGTGTTTGACACCACAGGGTACAAAATAACACAGAAAACATTATCTGTGGAAGAAGAGAAGATTGCCTGATGCTGGGAATACTCCTATGAACAGCTCTGCCCTTTCGAAAGTTAGATCAGCTGCCTGATTGATTGTCCTCCCCCTCTTTTTGTGGTCTTTCAAGAATTCAAGAATTGGCCAGAAAATCAATATAAGCCATATAGAAGCCCCTCCAAAAGAAAAAAAAAAAGGAAATGCGATTTTAGTTTGGGAAACTATTCACCAGTATCTGCTGGGTGCATCTTTGAAGCACCAGACAAAATACAGGAAGCTTTGCTGAAAACACACTCATTAAATTTTTTGGGCTAGAAAGAGAAGTAAGGTCATGTTCTGCAAATATCCTATATAAAGAGAAAGAAAAAAGCCACTCAAGCGTTCTGACACTGCACTGTGACATATTTCAATCATTTACAGGAAGCCCTCAGCAAAGAATGCAAACAGGAAAATTCTTCCTCATGAATGATCTTGCCTTTTAGTCAAAAAAGATCCCCAGCTGCCCTGTGTAAATGCTGAAAATGAAAAGAAACTCTATTTCTAAACTCCCTGAAAGTCAAACCACTCTCACTGTGTCTCTACACAGATTTTTTCCTTCCAAATACATATTATTAGCTATCTCGCTCAGCTACCATAAAGAGGATGGGTATGGTAGCTCTGGATTCTTTAGTGCTACAAAAACTCTTTAGAAAGTTTACTCATCTCTGACACACAAAAGTTACAAAGTATATTTTAGTTATTGGGATGGGAATTTACAAAGTTACAAAACAGAAACAAAAATCCATGTAAATTATGTTCAGAGAATGACAGAAATCATTGAGAAATCTCTCTGATTGCTTCATGAGGTATCTGCTACTCCTCTGCTCACTGGAGAGACGTGAGGAGGGAACTACCCTATCAGACTCCAAATGCAAGCTTACCACCACACACCTGAAAGGTGGCATCACAGGTGTGCCTACCAAGAAAACTGCTACCAGATGTAAAAACAACAGGAAAACTGTATTATACCGGTGAAACTGCAGGTACAGAAATAGCCAATTTCTCTAACATTTTTGGTCATGTCTTCATATATATTACCAACATAGTTCTATCTCATCAGTAATGAAAAGTGGTCATGACCCAAATATCCTATGCATTTTTCAAATGAAATGAAAAACTGTGCTCCCCCCTCTACAGAGCATGCAATCTAACTTTCTGTCATCATCGTTAGAGGTTTTTTTGTGCCTTGATAGGTTATAAACTGTAACAGATTAATTTTAAGTTAGAAGTGCATTGGAGAAGTCTAATATATCTAGCTCCTTCTAAATTGCTCTTTGTCAGATACGATGGCTTTCCACTGTCTCCTCCCACTCACTTTCCATCTCTCCTGAAAATTGCCTCATCTTTGAATCATTACCGCTGTAATTACAACAAGAAAAATCAGTAGTAGAAGAAAAAAAATCTTTGACACAAAGAGCATTATCATGGGACAAAAATATCCTGCTATATCCAAAGGTAACACAATGCTGCATTATTAATGTTTCTATCGATTATTGACTTCATGATAAGGTAGAAATCTAAATCTTTACACTTTATGTGTAGTATTCCTTCCAGTCAATGAAAAATAGAAATATGTCTAACAGCTGGAAAGGGCATGGTCATCCCAAAACACTTGTCAGAAAAAAATTTTTAGTACACATTTCTTTGAGTAAAAAACAGAGGTGGAGTAACTATCCATCTAGTGTTCAGTTATATGAACCCTGGTGCTTTCAGGGGAGAGGATTTGAAGTATTTACCTACTGGGTGTAATATTTGCTCTGTTTGGATGTTTTAGAGTGGCTCAATACATACATTGACAAAACCATTGTTCTGAAAATACAGAACATACAGATTAGTTTCCTTGGTTGGATAAATGATCACTTCTACCTGCAAGACCAGCATTAGATTCTTCAAGGGGATGACAGCACAAATCTTGACATAGGCCATTATGAAATAAAGTACCTAGAAGGAATGCTTCCTTTTAAGTTCATTTAAAATCAAACTGGAAGAGAGCTCATACAGTTCAATGACTTTCTAGTCAGCTTGCTGCCCCATAGCAGGATGAATTACCTCTCTGCTATTCCTGACAGACTTTTGTCTAAATTGTTGTTGAGGATCCATTGAGGAGGATTCCACAGCTTGCTCAGAAAACCTACTTCAGTTTTTCATTTTCTGTTACAAGGTTTTTCCTAACACCTAACCCAAATCTCCCATACTGTAACTTAAACTTCTTATCCTGGACACAGAGAGTCCTTTTTCCTGCACATTTTTACATATCTGAAAAATCTAGCTTATTCCCCACCATGAAGGCAACAGGATCCTGGTTCTTTCAAATCCTCCTTCTTTATTAAAGGTCCTGGAAACATAGAAGATAAGGTGTCGAGCTAATACGGATCTACTAAGGAGCTTGCGCTACCATTTGACATTTTCAGTACAGAGGCCAAGGACTCAGTGGTGTTCAGAGAGTGGCAGATCCTCATCTCTGGAGTTAGGTTCCGAAAAGCAGCGCCAAGGCCAGAAAGCAGTTGTAGGTTTATGGTTGGACTCAATGATCCGAAGGGTCTTTTCCAACCAAAATAATTCTAAGCAGAGTCTTCAGAGATGCAGACATCAGCCCTGTTTGTGTTTTGCCTAGCACGTAGATAGTTGGAGGTTCTGTTTCTATGGCTGTCACAGGGGTTAGAGCTCATTTGCATTGCTAAATAAAAGGAACAGAAAAGATATGGATTTTCTTGGTCATAATCTGCAGCAGAGTATCCATATTATCAAATGGCCTTGACTACAACCTTTTGCCACTTTCTGTCAGAAGGCAGGAGTGCTTAACCTACACCTAAGGTAGGACATGAGCAGATAAGAGCAAGGCTTTTGGAATAGGACAGGCAGCCACAAAGAAAATCTCATATATCATCTTCTGGTAAGAGCTCACCTTAAAAGATACATACTTTTAAATTTTCCCCGTAAATATTTAGGATTAAACCCTGGTTTCACTAGTCTCACAGTGAGATTTTTACCAATGACTTAATAACAGTCACATTTCATCCTGCAGGGATATGAATTACAGATGGATTTACACGTTTTAAATGGTATTTTTGACTGTTTAAGATCTCTGTGTATATCACTCTGTCCTTAGTATACTATCCTGACAGTTTATGTGGAGAACACCCACCACAACAGTTTAAAACCAATAGTTTTAAACATCCAAATACTATTTTCAGTGAAAGTAACAGATCTGTTTTATAACAGCTTACTTTACCAACACTCAGATGATTTAAGGAAAAGTGAAACCTTTCATCTTAAAATTCTGGTATGAAATTGGTTCAAGACGTAGCAACTGCTATATCTTAAGTCTTTCACCTTGTTATTAGTTTTCCAATATTTTTTTCCTCATCTAGATTACCCTCTATTATTTAGTTATAACTTCCTCCATAATTGCAATCAATGAATAGTAATCACTTAATAAACATATCCTGACAGGTCTATTTTTGCCCTGGGAAAAGATTCATTTTCTTTATCATGACTCCAGTAAGCAATTTCTCTTCTTACCTGAGGTAGAAAAGTGAAATGTAGTGCCTGACGTGGAGTCCTGCTCTGCTACGTACAGCATTTGAGCAAGACCAGGCACCGCTCCTTTTATTTTTCTATTATTTGGATATAGATTTATCAAAATCTGTGTAACTTGGAATTTGCATTCACTGATTTTCTGTACACAGGTAAAACCAGCTTGTTAACACTGAGCCAACAGTGGCATTCAGGGAGACTTTTCAGAGTGCTTTTCTTAAAGTGCAGGTAAAGCTGAGAGAAACTGCATTTCTGATAAATTTTTTGAGCGATGAAACTCAACATTGAAATTCAAAAGAGTGTGCATTCTGTCAAAAATCTAGAAAGGCCTAATTTTATCTTAAATACAATAAAATATCCCACATGAACTTGGATACCTGCAGGCTGCTGTACTGATTTATCTTCCACTGCCATGTGAATATAGCACATGAAACTGGTAAAGAAACACAAACAAAAGAAAATGTGTTTTTGGTTTGTATACAAAAACCTGGGGCCTTTTTCTCAAATTAGATCTGTTAGTTCTAAGTGGGCTGGGCCTAAAGTCACTTGAATCAAAGCAAGTTCTTGTACTGACTTAGAGAGATCTTCATTTATTGCGAGGTGTAGCAATAAATGGAAATTCAGAGTAAATAAACCCTCCTATGGGATTCACATTTTGTGAGGTAAGCCCGGCCATTCACTGCTCCTGAAGACCTAACATGGGTACTCAAAAATTCAAACTATGTACAGGGAAAGGAGAGATTCGACCTCTGCTCCTATGGTATTCTACTCTGTCCCGGCCTGGCTTTGCCGTAGGACAAACATACCGCGCAGTTTGCCAGGTACCTTCGAAACAGGATTAAACCAGTAGCTTCAGATTAAAAAAAATAAAATAATAATAATAAAAAACGAGGTTTGAATACATCAAATTTGCATTCCTGAATGCAAAGTGGACACCCCTCAACAAGTAGTTCTGACATCGAATGGTCTGTCAGGCTTTCAGTTGAAAGCAAAACCACAAAGGGAGTACTCTTAAAATTAGTTTCTGTAAAATTTAAGCACACTTTTGTTCCTCACGCTAGCATTTCAAACATCTTGAGCAACTCACCTTTGTTCCAAAGTATCACGTCACTGTAAGGACAAATTTTTCAGTGAGAACTTACTGAATTTTTAATACAAATTTTGACAAAAATTAATTCAACCATTCTTATCCTCCCAACTCTCTCTCTGTTTCAGCCCCACGTTAACACTAACCAGTGGGATCAAGCTGAGCTGTCCCACTGAACAGAATTCCGCCTCTATCATCATAATCTGTGCTTTTGTAAAGGGCCTCACAATCAGGCCTCATGGTATAAGCATAAGAAAATTCTTACTGCCACAAGAATACATATCTGTCTACATACAAGAGGCAACTTATGACTGCAAATATTTGCTATATGATAACTAGAATGGCAAACCTGATTTTTTTCTTTAGTCTCATCTTTGCCACAGGCAGACCCACACTAAGTTTCAAGGAAATCTTTCTAATACATACCAAACAAAAAAAAACTTATGCATACTTAATCAACGGAGCAGTATCACCCTTCCTCTGAAAAGAAGAATTTATTATATGCATCAATAAAATGGAAAATATTTATTTCATAGCTTGGAAAATTAGACTAAAAGTCTCACTTCAGAGTTCACTATTCAGCTTGTAATTTTCAGAATTCTTTTAAGATATCAGTACAAGCCATCTTTTTGTCTGCACAGTAATGAAGACTTTAAATACATTAATTACCTCTAAACATAGGCGTATATTACTAAAAGATTATAAAGCAAAACAAATTTTGTGCAAAGCAGCAACTTTTAAAATAAGCAATTGTTACACAATTTAATGAAAAAAAAAAAATTTAGGCATTTTGTAAAGACCTGGGACGTACTTAATATGAAAACAAAATGCCTCAATCTAGCAGAGATATGTTGATATGATGGAAGTCAGAAAGCAACCGTGAAGAAACACTCTGTGTCTATGCTGGTCACAGAGCGTTCAGTCATAAAAGCTTTGATTTAAATTATATTAGCATAGTGTGGTGGAAGCATGCAGCACCACAACATCAAAGGATATGCTTCAAAAATAGGTAACTATTTTCTTTTTTTTCCTCTCCAATAAGAGCATAATTCTAGCTTCCAACTCGTGTGTGTATCAGAAATGGTTTGCATATCCAGGGAGAAATCAGAGGGGAACGAAAAAGAAAAACAGCTTGAGGGATGCAAGAATCTTACCATACTTTTAAGTAAAGAAATAACAATTCACTTGTAATAGGACTGTCCCATTAGGGTCCCTGATTGCCATTAAAATCTCAATTGACCTACTCCTTTTCTTTGTTAAGTTTACCACTTTAATATAATTAAAACAATATGACTTTGGATTTGGACTCACTAGGTTTCTTTAAAGGTACACCTTGCAGTCCTGCAAAAATTCTTTGGACTGAATCTCACATTGTCTCAGCAGCTGGATACTCTTGTTTCAGATAATTTTGCTCAGACTTCTCAGAAGAGATGTGATCACTCAGAATTTCCCATTTTTGATGACAGCATTTAGAAAATAACAATTTTTTTCCTTTGCTTTCAGTAACTTTATAAAATAACCCTAAAATACGCTCCCTGACTGCTTGTAGAGACAAAAGAATGAACTTCATTCAGGAACAACTAATTTCTCTCCAGAATAAAATTTCATGCATGGTAATTGAGAAGATAGAATATCACTGCTTTGTGCAAGTATAACCTTTTTGAACTTCCCAGGCTGACAGACCACAGCTGAGATGCAATCGTGTTAGTCACGGCACTCCGCGGGACGCCAATGCTGTACTGAGCAGCGGGCTATTAGGGAAGGGTACAGCAGCATGCTGCACTGCCAACAGGGTCCTCCCATGCTGGGATTGTCTATATGCAAACACCACGCTCACTGTCACAGCACAACACAGGAGAATGCTAGGGAGCTATTTCTGTAACGCCAGGAACACTTACTCCTCCAGAACTCGACCCCTGCTCTGTGTGGTGATGGTGGTGATGTGCTGCAGATGTGATGTATAATAGCAGGAGAGCAATGATGCATCAGACCAGGAAATTAAAAAAGATGCCATTTGCACAAAGGAATGTTTAGTTAAGTTTGAAAATCTTGGCTCAGAAGATACCATGATGGACCATTTGTTACATCTTTACTTACTAATGTTCATTTGCTGTGGAATTTGTTGTCTGGGGTTGGTTGTTTTTTTTTCTCCTCTACAAATCAGTTTGTTACTGACTTTAAATGATTATAAGAGCTCATCTGCATTTCACCCAACACATGTGGAGTCAGAGATTATATTTGAGAGCACTAGGGTCCTTAACAGAACAGCCTATTACAATACACAACAGTAACTATGTTTCTACGATTTATGAAAAGAAAGCAATATGTGCCTGTTTCGGTGCCTGTCGTTTGCCTACCAATGGTGCAGTGCTCCCCATTCCAGCCCTCTCTGCATTCACATTTCCCATCTTTACAAGTTCCGTGCTCTGTACAACGGGGATGACACACACGCTGGTCACAGGCCACTCCTGTCCACCCTTCTTCACAGCGACATGCTCCGCCGATGCACACCCCGTGAGTGCCACAGTCTACAGAGCACACCTCTAGGAGAAGAAAAGAATAGAGATTATAGCGAGTCTATGTCCACGGCAACCGGGCAGAAGCAGCAACCTAGTCATGAAGGGAAAGGTGAGCAGAGGTATGCTCTGGCTGAAGACTCTACGTTCTCAAGAGCTGGTATGTTCATATTCCGATCAAGACCAGCATTTAACTTTTGCTGAAAAACAAACCAAATTATATTCGATTATATTAAAAAGTTGATTTAATAAAAAAAACCGTTGGACTGCTGTAGAGCTGCGTCCTCTATTCAGATCCAAACAAGTTTCAGAGGTAGCTTCCTCAACACCTGCCAGCAGTGAAAAAGGGGAACCTGTAGCTCAAAATTGGACCTCTGGTGATTTTGATAGAGACACTGATTTGCTAAGAATAAAGACTGAAACTTATCTAAAATTCATTCAGCAGAGAATGGTGACAATTTGGGCTCACTTAGACTCTAGGAGTGATGGGTAAAAGACACTTCCAAGGGAGAGATTTTGGAATCGTGTTACTAACAAGGTCAGTTATCCAGTGTGTCACTCCAAAAATTCTACTGCTCTCCACCAGATGTGGAAAAGCAGAGGGGTCTTTTGCCTCATGCATTATCAAAGAAAGCAACAGCAGAATTCTCATTCATAAATTTTTTTGGCCGCTGATGCATGAAGCAGAAAAAACACATCTTTATATTCATTTCACTGGCAGGGTATTCTAAGTCATTAATCTTAAAAAAATAACGGATTAAGTGAGAAAACTGTAAATATTATTTTGAGAGACTTGCTTACGGCCTACAGCTCTGTCTTAGGGTTCAGCTTATAATATAAATGCAAAATTCCCAGTATTTTTTCTCCACAAATAGAACATTTGCTGTCTTGTCAAAACTGGTTTTTTTTCTTTAGCTCCTTCTGTTAGAATAATCAAGTGTGCCTGCTTTTTAGTGTTTCTTGCTGCAAAATGATTTTTAAAAAATATTCTATGCACAACTGAAAATGGACAAACACTATTTATTTGAAAAGAGATTTTTTTGGTTTGTGATGTGTTTCATAAATAAGTAGCATTTTGATGTGCTATAAACCGTCAAAACATACGTAACATTGTAACAATTTCCATTCCCCAAATGTTATAAACATATTTATAAGTTATGGAAGTTTTAATTTACAGCTGGGAAACAGATGTGAAGCACCTAAGTAACGTTTTCAGTCCAAACAAGAGTTACTATTAGAATGAAATACTGCCTCCTAACCTGCACCCCCTCACCCCACAGCTGAGAGTCTCAAATTAAGAATGTCACCAAAAAATGGTATCTAATAGTATCTAAGTGTGTATTAAAATGCTTCTTCCCAGCATAACTAAACAGGATGAAACATGTTCCAAAGAATTTTCCAAATTATTTTCATTTCAAATTTGCCACAGATAATATCATTCTAACAAAATAGGAACGTGATTGCAAAATGACCAAAAAAAAAAAAAAGATTATTCTTACCAACGGAGCAGTCAGGGCCCATCCAGTTGGGATCACAGCTACAAAGACCTGTGTCAGACAGGTAGGTACCATGCCCACTACACTGGTCAGGACACTGGGCTCTGGGAAGCTCACAGTTGATTCCACCCCAGCCTGGGCTGCAGAGACATTCTCCATTCACACACACGCCATGGTTGGAGCACGTTGGATCTAAGCAATCAACTACAGAAGAAAACAAGAACAATGTAGGGAAAGGTCAGTTCACACAATACGATGTCTGGAGAACACACAGATGCGTGGCTCTGAGAAGTCTGTATCACTGTGATACATAAAGCAAATTGACGTCGTTCTTCAAGTCATATTAACGCCTGGTCTGAGAAGGGGAAAATGTGAAGTAACTTGTGTTTTGCATTAGCTTCAAATAAAACAGGGTGCGACTGAATAATGAAAGCTTACTGCAGGAATGCTGCCGTGAAGAAGCACAAAGGCTTAAAAATAACACTTCACCTGGGGACGCTTCTGAAATACACTGAAGCTCCAATGACTCATTCACTCTATTTAAATAAAAAAATAAAAATAACTCACTCAGTTGTGCTTTTAAAAGGATACTTTTATTTGGAATATCTTCATCAACACTGCTATTATTACTCTTGAAATGCGAGAACACTGTGAGAATAACGTAATGATATCCACTTTAAGTACCTAGAAGTCAAACTCTCAGTGGCTTTCAGCTTTGTCTGGACTCCTAAATTATTCGGGCACTTCTGAACATTTCATTCAGGGTCCATTAGTAGCTGGGCTGCGAAATCGAGAGTCCTAGTTACTTCAACCCATATTCTAACCAGCAGACAATTCGTCTTAGAGAAATACAGAAAAACAGCTACAGATATAGATTTCACCTTTTCTCAAGCCAAAAACTACAGAACAAGAAAGTGAAAATAGTTATGATGGAAAATCATCCAATGAAATTTCAGTTGCTATTTCAATCCTGATAAGTAAAGGAATGTTATGAGCTGTCTTTCAAATAAACTCTATCAGCAACACTATGGTTTTCCAGATTTTTATCTTATATCATGAATTTGTCTAAGTATACTAAGCTCTACTGCAAATACCAACACGGGGGCTTTACCAGCTGCCTTTTGCTGTGGAATTAAGGGCCAAGGTCAAATTCATGTCCCAAATAAAATGAATTCATCTCATGACTGGTATACATTAGCTCACAACAGAAGGACCAGGAGTGATTGGCATTCTCTCTTGCAGCTCCAGGAAGATCTGAGTTTATCATGAACGTGATTTATCTCTCATCTTTTCCAAACTGATCCTTCTAAATTAAGGCAGAGTCATTCTCACTCTACCTTATGTGAACAATACTTGATCTTTCAAATTGCAACTTTTCTATAAACAGTCTTGTCAAATGATTTTGTATATTTGCAGAACATTTAAAGTAAGTATATAGATTACAGACAACACAGAGGATTGAGGCAGGCATATTTAGAGATGCAATGACATCAGTTATCAGCACAGTTTTGACTTTAATTCAGATTACAGTCGTACAGGAGTAAATTACAATAAAATGTCTTATAAGATTTTCATTTTAATAACTGGCTATAGGGGTTTTTTTTTTTTGGTTGTTTGGGGTATTTGGGGGTTTGTTTGTTTTTTAAGATTTAATGATTAGTTAATTGGATGTGAAAATATTATAAAGCGATTTCATATTTATAGGTAAACCAAGACTGTTTCGTGGTTCAGCTCAGGTAAGATTCGATGGACTCATAAATTGTTTAAAATTATCCAGAATGCTTGCCCAGTACCATTATTCCTTTTTGGCACTTAAAATAGCACTAAACTGTCCACAGTTTAGAACATCTTTCATATACTATTTCTCTTGAAGCCGACAGACACAGAGCTGTGACAAAACAATCTGACTGAACAAAGAAATAAAGAACACAAAGATTTAGGTAAACTTCCTTTTAGGGTGAAGATTACCTTTTTCCGCTACATTTAGTCTATTATTTTAAGATTATGATATTTTTTCTGAAAAATTAAAAAGGGTAATATGTGTGTAATACTGTATGTGGCAAGACAGGTAACTTTAGGAGATATTGATGAGACCTAATGTACTCTCCATGTCAGCAATGTATCTTCTTCCTTCTCCAATGGAAGTACTAATGGAAGCAATGCGGAGCACATGAAAAACCCCACCGTCTGCTACATAAATCAACTGTCTTTTCTCTGTCCTGAATTGCAGTATTCATGCAGCTGAGACGTATTTCCACAGAATAAGCCCATCGATACCCCTAAGCCCTCAATCTCCACTGCTTTATAGAATAACACACCAACCACCTTTCTCCTTTGTTCTAGACAAATATACTCTATAGCTGGTTTGTTCTGTCCTATGGGTAAGTTATAGCTTTCAAAGTTTAAACTGAAGAGTTTTTACTTTGAACTCTAATCTTGTTCTAGTTTAATACATGCTCTTAGAGTTATCATCTTGGGCCAGATCCTCAGCTGCTAATATTAGCATAATGTGATTACCTGTAATAGCACTGTACTGACTTATGCTGCAAAGGTTCTGGCCCTGAATCTTTAGAAAGGTTTAAAATGGTATTTAATAAGGATTTATAAATGGAGCTTCTTTGGTGTTTAAACAAAGGAGAATGCACCTTAGCAAGTAAGTACGTTAGACTTAGAACTCAGCCCCTTGGCAGCTCAGATCATTAGAGCTCATTTAGTACTGGGCTCTCTGTAGATTTGACAAAAAAGGTACTGAAAGCAGTTTATATCCCTAAGGACAAAAAAGGAGGTCAAGGAGTTTTCTGAACAATATGTACCAGAAAGCCCCCAAAGAGCCATGAATTACGCTTACGAAGTTACATGTCATTGAAAAATGACTCGACCATGAAACTGTCAAGAAAAGCACCTTTAACTTAACTTAATTTGGCAATTTCACTTGTCTCCCCCCAAAACCAGATTGAACGAAACCTGACAAATATGCCACTTCATCTTGTGTGCAAATTTGTTAATAGAACAACAGTGTTTATGCTGCAAAAATTGCGCATCACAAATATTGATTTTGGTGCCACTTTCATTTCAGGTAAATTGTTTGAACAATATGACCATGATGAATATCAGGAATAAAAAGCTAAGGGGAAGAAAAAAATGCTGACCCACTTGTACTAATTCAATATGCTAGTTGGAAAATGGCGAATGAATCAACCTTTGCCATTCCTTTTGGAAACTCAAATCAATAGAGGGGATTTCATATGTTACATATAAATGCTGATACATTTCTTTTTAGCATTCTACCATTAGAATGGTAGAATTTTAATTCATGCAAAAACTTTAAGAACTGATCAGACAATTACCTGCAACTGGAGAGATATCACTTCACACTATACCCTTTTCCCCATATCTCCTGAATTAATGTGAGAAATAAGTACAGAAGAAATTGAATTTTAGGGTAGAACCACGATGGTTGTTTTTGATTTATTTTTAAATTAATTTATTGCCTTATTTATTGCCCAATGATGTACGGAAAAGATTACTTTAACCTTTCTTGTCATGTTATTGGCCCCTCCCAAGTTCACAGTCAATACCTCCTGCCTTTGTAATCCATTTATCTTTTTAAGGAAAAGCTTACCCTTTCAGGCACACTGTTGGTGAAATAATGTATATCCTTTCACCTCACAGGGTAACCACCTGCCCCCAAAGCTTTGTTGACTGACAATGTTTTGTAGTGTTTCCAACTTTAAATGGTGTTCACTTCAACACCTTTGCAAACAGATATACACTACCTTGCTCTATAAACTTATCTGGAATTGGTGATGTGTTTGGTTCACCCACTTCAAACATTCACCTTAGGATTAGCTGAATTAAGCCCATTTCTCCTATTGGAGGCCTAGGGGGATTCAAGATGTCTAGCCCAGATACACCATAGCCATTCTAGACAACTGAAAGCAGAGAGGGGATTCCGTGCATGTAGCTGGAAATGACAATCATCATGAGGGAGTGTCTACACTAAACTATAGCAGTTGTCCTATCACCCAGTGACCCCCTCCCTGACTGGAAAGGGGAATCAGGAAAAGGAGAGAAGACCTGTGGTTTGAAGTGAAAACAGATTTAATAAAACAGCATAACTAATATTAATACTAATGCCAATATAAAGAATACAAAGTTATACTCAGCCCAGTAAACGTGCAGTGGTCACAAGAGAAAAGCATCCTCGGCAGAAGAATGGTAAGTGAACCCCTCCAGGGATGGGGAGAAGGAAGAGGAGGAGCAGAAGCAGCTCTCATCCCCAGAAAACTTCTCCCTTTACACTGAGCGTTGACATTTATGGGATGGGATACAGCTGTAGCCAGGCCAGGGCAGCTGCTCTGGCTGGCTCCAAAGGGCTAACAGCCTGCGGCCGGCCCGGGAGCCTGTCCCAGCAAAACCAGCGCAGGGAAGAACTGCTTGCAATCTAAAATTTACAGAATCAAATCATCGACCATAGTTCCTCAAATACTAGGAGCATTTATACAACATGTTACAACATGTAACTTAATCAGACTAAGCAAACAATTGCAGTTAGTACCATGAAGAGAGCTTCTGCGTTCCGGGGCTCCAGACTGGATGTTGTACGGCACGCTAGAGAGATGCTTCTCCATCTTTGATTTTGATGGGAATGCTAACTACAGCAAGGCATTTCAGATCATTTTTAAATATTTCCCATAATCATACAGTCAGAGTGAACTATCAATTCCAGCAGACAAAAAGGACATCAAAGTTTTCCAGACACAGCTTAAAATGTAACCTGGTAAAAATAATGGAAAAACTCTACTGACTTCAACAGAGTTTTGGATTACAGCTTTTACAACCACTGTGGTGAAGCTTTCCTGGAAGGAGATGACAGGAATGAACTGAACAGTTGCAGTGTTGGCAGCCCCACTAGTGAGGATCCTTGCTTTTTTTTTTTTGCTTTTAGCAAAGTAAGTTCACTCAGACTAATACAAGATCTTGTCCTTTGGGCGATGACTGCAGTCCATGCCCAAAGAATAGAACCCTTAGCGGTTTAGATCCCTGTAATTTTCCTCCCTTTGTTTTTCTGATGGGAGAAATAGCTGTTTACTACAGGGTAAGATAAAAATCAATAGATGTGGTGGACAGCTCTGTATCCCACTCAGAATACTGCACAGAGACTCTGTAGTTCTAAAACCACGCAGCTCCAAGTTCTATCACTTTAGTCCTCAAACTATTCCTCCTTATCAAGGATTAATAAACTCTGGAATGTCATCCTAAAGTAGCTTGAACTATTACTGCTCTGAGGATGTGCCAAGGTATGCTGAACTGTCTATTCAGCAACCATCTGGGGAGTTAAATTCCCTTTTAAAATCACACTAATGTATTTCTAAAAGAAAAGCACCCCAGTTCATGTCATGCATTCTAATAGAAAGTAGTGAATAAAACCAGTATGTAGCATAATCCCATGACCACATTTTGCGTGGGTTATTTTGTTAAATTTGCTCATTGTACATACACAAGGAATTGGACACTTTCAACATGAAGAGCTTTTCTGAATTTAAAGGACAGTTATTGTTTGTGTGCACCATCTACCTTTCTTTAATCCCATATGATTGCAGCTGACAGGAGTAATTTGCCCTACGTTAAGTCTGTAGGTAGCACGGATACCCAAGTCTTTCAAATTTGTTTCATCAACTTCTGTTTTAATAGTGACTGATATCTTTGCTTTGTGTGGAGCTGCAGCAATTTTGCCTACTGCTGCTCCTTTTTCCTCTGCATTTCACGTCTAAATTGTTCAATAAATATAATCCATAACAAAAGATTTATCTTCACTCTTCAACAAAAGAATTATTCAGGTTTACTTGCGGCAGACATTCTTAATACTGCAAAGCAATGTATACAGGAGGTCAGAAGTTTTGTCTGAACTATGATAGATCAGTAACATCACGGACTACATTTTTACCCCACTTTACAATAATCTGCTACAGTAGTTTCACATCTAAATTTTTATTCCTTTCTTTCTACCCATTAAATAACTCCAAAACTCAGAAAACAAACTCACAAGATAGAAAGAAAATGTCTTACCTTCCTCACAGTTTTCGCCTTTATAGCCAACAGAACAGACACAGTTCCCTTCGATGCAGGAACCATGACCTCCACATGAGGGATCAATACACTGGCTGATGGGTACATCGCATTCTGGACCTTTCCAGCCACTGTAGCATAAGCAGGTGCCTTTAGAGTATTGACCATTGCCACTGCACAGAACCGGGCAGGCAGCTGGAAAATTGAACAAAAGAAAAACAGCACACAGGGTCATACATGTATTCATGTAAAAGTGCTCTAAAAACACTACCATATATATATATATATATATATATATATATATTCAAATACATTTATTTACTGAGGGAAAAATATCTAAGATCATTTGTTGTAGCTCAGTTCTCACTTTCCACAGAAATAATTGATTACTATTTAATAAAGCACGCGTGTGCTGGGCATTCTGAGAATACAACTACTATGCTTTATAGACTATTGATGATGTTTGGGGTAACTAGTGACGTAACATGAACACATTTGAGTCTAACATCACTCTGCTTTGTTCCACTAGCTAACATGCAATTTTCACAGATAGCAGAGCACAAAACATTCAGTCTCCAGAATGTTTTATTATATAGCATCTTTCTTCTTCCATAATGCCTTTTTAATGTCATTTCCCCAATTTTTTTTTACTTGTTTTTTTTTTTTTTTTTCCAGTGTAAGAACTTTGAACACAGGAATCACACAAGCTTTCATCTACAACAAATGCACCTTGCTACCAACATCCCTGCTGAACCTTGTTTTCCCCAATCCCAGAGTGACTGCTCTTACCCTGTGGTGCACTGGCAAGAAAGCACCATTAACCCTTATCCCTCCCACTTGTATTATTAACAGGGTAAGACACTTTCTGAGCAAATATTCATTTATGCAAATGAAGTGAAGCCTGTGAATAATAAAGGTAGTCAGCAGGTCTTGGATGCCAGGAATCAGATGTTGTACATATGCAGAGCAATGGAAAGAAACAAAAGGTTTATTAAAAGCCAGCTGCACGTCAACGTTACACTAAGGCATATTCACTCTCCTATAAGCCCACATCTCCCATGTGAACATGGCAATCTGGGAATTTACATGCCTGCCAAAGACTATGTGGTCACCAGCCAGAGAAATGGAAAAGTAACAGAGGAATAACAGAAAATGGGAGTAATGAAGTGAATCTTGGAGAAAAGACACACTTCTGTGCTCTTCTCGCTGACGCAGTTTGATAAAGACAGAAAAGTATTTCCCTGTCTTTTCACTCTTCAAAGAAATTAGAAACTAACGACTGGTTCTACGGTGCCAAAGATATACTCAAAAGCTACTATTAATCATCAAAAAGTCCTAATGTCTTCTTGTTGCTATTCTCCCTTTAACCAGAATGATCAAGAAGAACCCAAGTAATTGATTTCCTACAAAGAAATTTGTAATTGTCCAGCTATACAACTTCTCCACTTCTCAGTCCTGTAACCCTTCCTAATCTTAGCTGCCCCATGGAACTGTTGCAGAAACACATTTCAGGACAGATTTTGTTCAATAATTTTCTTATTTGAAATGGGAAAAAAAATTATCAGAAAAAATATATTCAGATTTGTAACCTGAGATGTTAGCTAAAATTTAGAGTGCTGAGAATTATTTCAATTAAGACTACAGGTTGATGGCCACATGTCATATGTATAATCTGTTTTAGTCTGTTTTTTTCCACAGTAGAATAATAACAAAATCAGTATGCTGAAGTTTGGGGATTTTTTTTGCTACCCCTTCTCTGTCTTAGAGCCATACTGTCCATCTTTCGGTAGCAATAGGATTTCATTCCTCGTGTTCTCTCTTATTATGAGTCCTGTTCACTATTTTTCTTCCTCACTCCAAAAATGAATACAAATCTGAATAAAATACAACTTCCAGCAGTGGCTTTCTGATTACAGATGTGACATATGTTCACAAGAGCTTTACTGAGTTCAGTGAAAAGGTTTATGCTAAAGTTCGACCAGTTTTGCTTTTTGCATCTGGTTTCACAATTAAGTTTACTGAACCAGATGGACCGAATTACAGAACAGAGAAATATCTATCAAGTCCATACCACACTCCAGGACAGCCTGTTTTATATCTCTTTGTACGTAAACATGAAACACCCTTCCATGATATACAACACGCCGAAACAGCAGCAACTCAAACAGTGTAGGACTTTTCCTTCTGTCTGCCTGTATTACATCATGGGAGTCTCTCTCAGCTCCTCAGCATGTATTGCTTTTCACTGCCTAGATATGCTGACTGCTGCTACTGCAGGTCATATAGGTGAGCCATAAAGAGAGGGATGAAACTAGGACCACTTCCACTCTTCAAATACGAAGATCTGGAGACAGAAACAATTCCTTTGTCCATAACTCTCCATTTCACTGCGATTAAAAGTCTTGTTTGGGCTGACATTGATACATTTTCCAAAATCACTGTAAGAAAGGTCATCACTTCGGTCCTGCTCTCTTTACTTGCCATGGTGTATAAGATCTGGAGGTGAATGATCAGAAGGTAGCTGGTCATGAAGACCTGGAGCAATCATGAGTGGCAAGTTTCTTGGTGCCACCTTCCACACTCTGACACATAGTAGAGACACTGTCACGTTATCTGGGCTTTATCTTAACAAAAAAACCCCCTCAAACTCTCTAGGACAAGGCACCTCTCAGCTCCTGTATGTGGTGGCTAAACTTGCAGTCCCTTTGCTCAGGTCTACCACAGAAAGAAGTATTATTATAAGATGTAAACTCTCCACACGCTTCCAGGCCATTACAGAGACTCAAGGTTATTGTCATTAAGGGTTGCTCAATGTGGGTTCTCCAACTGCACTGGAACATGCCAGAATGTGTGTTGCTTTTGCCCATCAACCTGTTTACTGTGCTGTGATAAAGCTGCATAGAAAGAAAAAGTCCTAGGAAAGCTAAATGAGTCAGTAGGGAGCCGACAGTTTCTTCAGACAAATCACATTTTGTTCAAGTAGTTATAAAGACAGAGTTGACTCACAAGCCAGATACAAGTGAGGAATAACTTGGGTTATGGCTTTTGTTTTTTGTTTTGTTTTACAGGTAAACATGGCACTCAACACTTGAAAGGAATTCTGTTCTATGAACCTCTTCACTGGAGTCAAAACTCAAATAAAGGTCGTAACCCTATTTGAACAGCACTGTTCCCTGCAGGAGCGACTGCACAGACATAAATCCATTATTAAAATAAATTTTTAAAAAACCCAACCAAAACCAGTGAACAACTTAGATGTGACCACTCTATACTTAGCTAGATAATACTGTGCCAGACACCTGCTGTAAGATTGCTTCTCTCCTCACCTTGCTCCTAAGTCTCATTAGGCAACAGGCAACTGTGGTCCAGCTAAGAGAGAAGTATACCTGCTATGTGGCACTTGTCTAAGGGAAGGCCATTCTTAGCTCCTGCCTCTGATCTGAACTTGCAGGGTTCAACTTTTGGTACACCAGAGACTGTCACAGCAGAAGAAAGATTATTAGATGATGCTAAAGAGCTTCCACACTAATTTTTCACTGTTCCCTTGCTCTACTATGGTGCTTCAGGAATTTAAGTAAAGCTGAAAGCCATGTCACAGCTTTTCATTCCTCTCTTTACGTGTCTACCAAGTCAGAGGGCTTGCTATGGTTCATAAATCTATTCAGTCCTTGTGAATCTTAACATTCAACAGCAACCCGCCTTCACTGGTCTGCCACTGCAGTATGCGTTGCCAAAACGTTAGTGACAACAGAACTGACCTTGGACAAATGAGAGAATCTGTTATTCAACCTCAGAGATGAAAATTAATACAGTTAAGATGAAGACACTTACAACCTAAAGCCACAAAGTTCAATCTACAATGCTGGGGTTATTCTGCAAACTACATAACAGGAATATCACTTTGAGAATTAGAAAAATGACAGAGGTTCTTGGTCAGATTTTGGCATTTCCAAGACTGCCATGTCACTAAGACTGTAGGAGAAACATGTAAGCAAGAATGCCAGCAAATGCAGGTTAAAATAAGCTGGCTTGCCACTGCTATCGTAATAGCTCTTCATTAACGTTTCTGCTCTGGGTTGATAGGCTGTCCTAAGTGAGGAATAGAGAGAATCAAGCTGCTCTTCCGCAGAAAACAGAAGCAGGCAGTCTAAAAAGAGGTCTGCTACATTTATTTGCTAGACCATATTGCTGCAGGGTGAGACCCAAACCAGTCTACTCTACTTTTACATCCAGGTGGCTTCAATTACTGCGCAAACAACTCAAGAGTCATCTGGAGTTCTTGGTATCTAGGAGTGCTTATTTTCCCTATGTGAAGTGGACAGCCCCTATTCCAGGACAGAATTGACTGTTCAAAGTCTGCTGAAGAAGTGTCAAGGAAGGCTGGTTTATGTAATGGAACAGTCATGTTCCATCTCATTTCTCTGGATAGCTAGGTTGCATAAAGAGAACTGCGTAACACACACCAGTACTGTCAAAAAGTGGACAGAGGTCTTCAGGAGTAGTCATGGCAACACTCAAGTAAATTAAGCACAAGGGTAATCTCCTGACTGAAGTCTGAATAAGCACAGTGAGTATTAACTCCAAAGGTGGTTTTGATTATGTGATTCTGTCCTTCATAAATATTCAAACAAACCCGGACTAAGTTCTTATCATAGGTCTCAACTGATCAATGGATACTACAGACCTCTGAGTTTGTAGGCTGCACACGTTTAAAGGCACCAATTGAGCAGGAAAAACCAGCCAAACATCCCTCTAAAAGTTCTCTCTCTACCTAGATAGATATTTTGGAGTAATGTTAATATTCCCTGATACACAAGGAAAAGTGATCTGGTAACAGCCTGTTACACGTGGACTAGGAGGGGAGATGGTAAGGGATAATGCCCAAAGGGTCTGGCATCAAAAGCCACCATGTTATCCAGTGACACTTAACACGTAGGTATCCCAGCTGCAGTGTGTGTACACACTCCTTTCACCCACCCCTACGGTATTTGCATGTACATACTCACCAGAGGTGTTGTTCTAGAGCATGGCAAGAAACCAGTAAAGGATATCTGAGGAATCAAACTCTTGGAGTCTGTTGCAGAGCTTGGTTTAGTTACACAGCTGCTTGGTTGAGAAGCCTTCCCCTGCTACTTGAGGTTCCAAAGAGGATTTGAAGGCAGAGTTCTGGCTTGGTTCCTCTTGCTGTAGAGCAAACATTACCCTGGTGCAGAGAGAGTCCTGTACCACTAGAATCTAGGCTGTCAGTTCTCTACTGCAGAATTTTTTCAGCTCCTCCTCATAAAATAGACAAATCGGTACACTTCTCTTGAAAGTTACTTGTGTTTCTGGGCACAAAAATATGCAGACTTGAAAGGTTTTTGAACTTGCACCTGCAACGCTTTCCTGTCCCGAACTGGGCCACAAGCAATGCCCTTCTATTGCTCCTGCTTTGCAAGCAGCTCATTTTTACATCCAAATGTAAAATTTCAAACACCGTATAAGAAGGTTAGCTTTCTTTGTGCTATCTACAGGATTATTCAGAGCTCATATCAAGTCAAAAATTTTCAACTGAAAAATATTTCCACAGAATTTTGTGGTGAGATGCTCACAGCAGGTTGGTGAGGGAATTCACTGGAGAAAATTGGATGGAGAAAATTGCACCAAGCCTGTTGGGATAGTGTCTGAGTAAGGACCAGAATGGTTGTATCCATAATGCCTGTAAGGCCTCAAGTTGGTGCACGTAAAATATGAGCTTCACTGCCTGTTCACAATGCAAGCAGTAACTCATTGTTGAAGTGCAAGTTTAAGGCTGCAGTAACTTACTCCCTAAGTACTTCTGTTCCATCAAGCAATTTTATCCACATTATCTGAAAATTTCAAACTCACGGAAAAATATTCCCTGATAAAACACATAATTAGACAAATTTGTGGGGATTAAAATCTACACAATCTCTACAATCTACTATACAGAAAGAGTCATCATTTACTATAGGAAGTCCTAACACAAGCTGTCTCTAAAAACAAAAGAATTTACTGGAGAAGCATCAAAGACAGGTACAATTTTTTACTCTTCTTCAACTATCTGCTGTATGCCACCGTCAGAGCTGAAATCCTGGGTAAAATGGAATTGTGGTCTGAGCTGTTACAGCTTTACTTCTGTAATTTAACCTCTATACAAACAAAGACATTCAGAAAAAAACACTCTGAAGAGACACTATTTATAGCCCTATGTAAGATATGATCAGTCCTTTCTGAACTGTTCAGAAGTTTGTCAGACCTAAGCAAAAGAAAGATTATTTTTATCTGTAGATGTTCCTGTTTTGGAGGAGGAGGCAATTTTCACTCCTGAGACCTTTGAACACAGATTGAAAGAAATGTGCCTGACAGCATATGCTCTTTCAAAACTGCCTAAGGATCACCTGTTCCACACTTGTGGTCACATACTTGTATGTCTAATTGGTCTGCTGTCACTAGTTTGACCCACAGTGGAGAATATGCCCTAATATTAGT
Organism: Coracias cyanogaster; assembly: GCA_033124195.1. Taxonomy (NCBI): domain Eukaryota; kingdom Metazoa; phylum Chordata; class Aves; order Coraciiformes; family Coraciidae; genus Coracias; species Coracias cyanogaster. The sequence continues at coordinate 22,312 of JAVSBS010013375.1, forward strand.
ATGAATAGCACTTGTTGAGTTTTATACAAAGTTTACTTGGGGTCAGACAAAAACTTGGTTCTACTTCTAAACCTGTGGACACACTTTGAGTCTTCTCATTAAGAAGAATTTCCAAATTTTTTGAGTCTGGTTTTGGACAAACAATTCTGCCCTATACTCATTAGTGCAAGTCAGCCCCTAAGCTTGGGGGAAGTCATTATGTATCACAAAACACAGTAAATGTCTTTCAAGTCTTTAATACAACCATATTCACATTTTCAAGTTGTCTCTCAAAAACTGTCTGCACCTATAGATTGAGCAGTTTTAATACGCTGTTTGAACAGCACTGCACAAATTCCTGGATATACAAAAAAATAAAATACACACTAGCATACTAGAAGTCAAGTTGTTCTTTGTTTCGCTGACCATGGGGAATTGCACTGAAGACAGATGTAGGTCAAACTGCTTACCAATGAATCTTACCAGTGAACCTTGTGGGTGCAGTTCCTCCAGGGGATAATTAATTCAGACTCTGTAATAGCTCACACTTGGACTTCCTTCTAGCAGAGATTAAACTGCTACTGCTGAGAGATTATGCATGATTTTGCCAGTATATAAAGAAGATGGATTACTGCTTATGACAGTCTAATCTGAAACAAATAAATGCATTCCGGATCAGCTCCAAATGGGAGCAGAAATAAGGGAGAGATCCAAAACCAATGTAATCTATAACCATCTGGTTTCAAATACCTAAAAAACAGGAATAGGGTTACATCGTACTGGTGGGTTTTTTTCTTTTAGGTCTTATCTTGGTGATGCATATGTAGCATTCCTATTTTAATTATTTGGGTGCATATTTCACTACTTATCTGCGTGCCTATTAGTTCTAACTGGAGTTAATTTATGGATATGAAAATCTGACATAATGTCTAAGACCGCTTTATGCTGTTCCACTTTTACTACTTTATGCTATTTCTAAGCTAATTTCCTGGTAAGAAGCTGCCCCACCCCTAGCAAATCTAGCCCCAAGAAAATAATTCTGGAATGGGAGAGTGAATGAATCCAGGACCATTTTCTCTCATCTGTTCTTTATGCCTCACAAACACAGTAGGTGCATGGTCAGGAGAAACGGTGTTTGACTAGACTGCCGACTCTTCAGAGACCACTAACTTCTGTCAGGCTGAAATGTTCTTAAAACAGTGACAACTAGGAAGGTCTAGAACATGTTTTAGGTTTCTCTAAGACCTTGTACTCTTCCAAGAAGTCGTCTTGTAAAAAAATCACTCAGAAGGAGAATGAACAATTATGAATAACTGTTACTGACATTATACACTTTATTGGTTACTTCATGAAATTGTTTACTTTGACTACAGAAAAACAGATAATAGGAATTATTTAATAATACTGTTACCCTACGCTTGCGGGTGTCAGGTCATTACTGAGATGAAACGTACAGCCCTCACAGTAGTCGTGCTCTGCAATGCTTACTTCAGTTGCCCAAAACCCCAGCTTTACCAAGATCCCTTGTCTAGCTCTGTCAAACTGCATATTAGTAAGCAAGAAAGGGATTCACAGAAGAATTTCCAGAAGGACAAAAATTCCATCAGGTGTGTCAAATCTCTGACATTCAGAAACCATTTGGGGAAAGCAGCACACGCTGACTTAAACACTAAAGTATGGATGCTTTAATTAATCCGGGGTGAATTTAATTGCTTTAGTTAAGTGGAAATCGGGTTAAAAATGATGCAGAGCATGCTGGGGTGTGTTAAAAACATGACATATGAGTTGGATGAATCGATAAATTAAAAGCGCACAGATGTTTTAATTAAACCCAGGGAAGTTAACGAAGATCACTAGAGACTTTTAAGCCTATGATTAATTCAATTCATTTAAAATACCTGTAGAGATATGGGGATGCCTCCATTTTGGGAGTTATAGAAGTTCTCAATCAATAAGTACTTAAGCTGTTCTACAAAAAAAAAAAAAAAGGGCAGGAGTTTTATAGAAGTGACTGAACGGTGCTAATTGCACAATGAATATTTACATTCTTCTGAATACTCAGTAAACTTCTGCTTTAGCCAAGATTTATCAAAAGGGTCATAGTTTTTGTCACTGCCTTCAGTGTCACCGTATCTGAAAACACTTGCTGTTACCTCCTCTACCCTTCTACAAAGTATCTATTTCCATTAGATAGCTGCTTTGCTTATAACTAATTAAAAGAACTCCAACCCTCTAGGGAAGAAATATGAATATGTCTATGCCTCAGTGGAAAAGCCACAGCTGAACACAAAAGGGATTTTTTGGGTGTTATAAAACAAACTACAAATTGGAGACAGAGAGAAAAGCAGACATTTGAAAAACAGCTAGCTGTGGAAGGGTTCAAACGTCTCTGGGACCTTCTCTTGTCAGTACATTCTGCATTCAACTCTTTGTCAGCCTGTCTGTTCCCCCCTCCACTATTGCAGACACTGCTGCTACAGGAGAGATTGTGTTTCTCCATGCAGTAAACTAAGATCAGTTGCAAATGGGAGATGATTTGCAGCCAATCCAGTTAGGGTCCTCCCTATCTACTACATTGTTAAAGAGCAGCACCGTTCAATTTCTTTTTCATATGCATCAATGCATTCAAGGAAATGGAAGTCACCCTGCACTGCTTCTGGTTTACCAGAAGAGAATGTGACTGATCAGTTTGCCATATGTTTTATGCGTTTGAAAACAGAGGCAACAAAAAAAAAAGATGAAAGAAAGAATTATTCTCAACACTGCAAGATATATGGGATTGAAGGAAAATGTTGACAGTGGATAAAAATGTCCTGAAAACATTGCCTTGCAATCTAAAACTCTTTTTCTTTCTAGTAGCACAGAAGCAGAGCTGTGAAATTCCTGCTTTAGCCATAAGCAGTGAAGTTGATATAACTACAAGAACATGCAGAGAAATACATTTTACTTTCTACAAACAGATGGAAATAAACAGATGTTGAAATCGACTACTGTCATAGACAAGCATGTAGATCTTTATTTGTTTGTCTTGAGAACTTAATCAATAGAAAAACTGAGAAGGAAGGGAAAACTAAACCATTTCAGAGGTTTCAGTAGCTATCTCAGTGGAAGGAGTCAGTGAAGAATCAAAGAGATGACACTTAAGCTCACAAAACAGCAGTAAGGACAAGCACCAGATACCAGACACTCCTTCAGAACCAAGAAGCGCTAACCGCATGACGTCACTTATGCATCTAGAAAAAGGAATTAAGAAGTGAAATATTTTTGGTAAGATTTTACACCACTCGCTGAGAATGGTGTAAAAACTAATACTTCTATGGTAATGGTTTAGCTCTGGCTTAATAAAAGTGCAGCAGACGTGGTACTGCACCCAGAGGCTGCAGTATTCAGGGTATGTAAAATCCAGACTGCTTTGGTCTCATTTACCTACTAAATTTACCAGAAAAGATTTAAATCACAACAGGATTACTTGCACAGTTCCACATTAGCTGCAGATGTTTAAACATTTTTCTACACTCAAACTAGAAGATTTTGTTTGGTTGAGAAAGTGAAGGGGGATGACAGCTAACTGAATTTAATCTCACCCAAATAGGGACTAAATATAGGAAAAGGTCTAAATTACAGGTTCAAATCTGATATAGTGTAAGTATGAAAAAAGCCATGCATGCTGAAATCTGAAGCTGTGATTCAGGGCTGCTTCTGTTACTCAGTGATGGCAAATGCCTAAGCATCTCTTAACAGCTGTATTTCTATAACACGACTTACAATATTACTCAAATCATAGTTGCCTCAATGACATTTACCATCATCACAAGGACTCCAAGATGATACCAACACAACTGCAAAGACAAACCCTCAGAACTTAATGAAATAAACAAATACCAGTACAAGTCCATGGAGACCATGAAATCTAAAACCAGAATGTGAGTTGCAACACAATTAAATAAGCTACCCAATTAAACACAAAAACAAATTACAAAGCATGCCTCACAGTTAGCACAAGTCAGCTGAGCAAAGTACAGTTAGGGCGGAAAGATTCTTAGCCACCAGTGGAAGTATTATAAGATTAGAAGAGAGATTTTTGGCTTGCCAGAAACTAAGCTACACACTGATTTGTCCTGCGTGTATTTGTACGCATGTCTGCCTCCTTGCTGCAATAGGAACCTTTTGGAATATTCTATTTATTGGAATCCCATCGAAACAGAAAATATTTGTGCAAATAGATGTGCTGTTGCTGCACATATATAAGAAGGGTAGAAAGATAAAAGTGAAAAAGTAGCTGCGAGAGATCAAATGAATGTACCCAGCTTTTAGTTAAGTATGAAAATATTACTGCAATGCTCTTGAAGAAAAATCCATTAATAAGATTTTACTGTGTTTCCATATGCTTTCCATCCTGGACATAAGCAAAGCAAACTTCCTTATCATACTAAGCCAATAAAACCTGGTTCCAGTCTGTAGGCCTCAGCTACAGTACCGCCTGTGGCTCTGGTTTTGGTCTCTGAATTTCTACTGGTTAAGTAACAACTGGTCAGATAGAGATGCGTGAGTGCTCACTGAAATCAGAAACTCGTAATTACCTGCACACCCACTTCTTTTTACCTATTATGTTTTGTCCAGTCATGGCATTAGCAACTTGTCTCAGTTATTTCTTTCCTCCTTCACTACTGAATTCCTCAGCACTCCCCATTTTTTTCTTAATCCTTTTATAGCTTTGTTTTCAAAATTTTCTCCTACAGAAATGAGTCTATGGTTAGCTGCACCACTCTCCTGCAAGCTCTTTGGGGAAAGGTGTCGTACATAATATCAAGTTCATATGATGCAACATGAATTTAGAGACATATGAAAGGGCAATGCAAACTGCAGCCACAAAGTTGTCTCTATGTTTACTGGCAGTTTAACACAGAAAACAAATGCTAATTAAGTTTCTATACTAGATGTATTAGGTATATTTAACAACATTTAATAAATATCTTTAAAAACTCTAAAGCATTTTTGCAGCCCTGTAAAGGCACAACTGTAACAAACAGAAGGAAGGACAAGCTTGTAAACAGGAGCATCCCCACTTGAAACTGTTTAGGACAAGCTCTTCTGCAGATAAACTCCTTATAACCCTAAATTCAAGGCTGGAAGCAGCAGAAGCTGTAACAGCTTTAAGAACAATAACAACTTAATATTTTGCTTGTTGTAATCCATATTTTTAAAGTCCGTTTTCTCAAATATTCACAATGCTAAAAGTAGCTCCTAGGTCCTATTTTAACTTCATAAATATTCCCTTACAAAGAATGCAAAGGATATGAAGCACCAATTCCAGCCCGGCGCAGGCTAGGGAGCAATCTGAGTACTCTTATGTCACCATCCTGGTAGTAAAAGTACTTGCCTTGCAAACATCTGCCAATCCTCACGTTTAATCTGCAATGTACTATAGGGACAGGTATATATTTTTACAAGGTAATGAAATGTTAGGATGCTAAATGACTTGTATTGTAACAGAAATTTAACAAGGTATCTGTTCTGGGATTCTGGAGTCCAGACTCTCCAGTCCCCTGTTTTTACCCCTCAACTCCAACAGAGTTCACGAGGATTGATGAGAAAAGCTGTGGACTAGAAACCACAGTTCCTGTATTCTGTTCCTTCTTGTGCTACCGACTGTGTGCCTTGAGCCCCTTTTGGAGCCACAAGCACTAACAATCAGAAAGAATTCTGCCTGTGACCCCTTCAGTTCTTGGTTCCTGTTTAAATTGCCAATTAGAAAGAGTGAGAGCAGTGGATTTTGTGTTGGCTCTGCTTGTCTACCTGACACTGGATCAAAACTACTATCTCATTTCATGCAGGCAAGCTAGCAGCTGACAGACGGCAATGACTGTCAATCATTGTTAAAATAGGTTACATGTCCATTCGGTAATTATTTTAGGCACAGTCAATGGCACAAAACCCTCTTCAGAGGGTACTGCAGTTCCGTAAAACTAACAAAACTGAGGGCAGACAGGCAACACTGCCCTCTATACAGAACTCATTGGAAAAGCCAGTGAGGACACCATCAGTTTGCCAGAAATGAAAAAAGTCTGCTAATAAAAGATGAGACTGGGAGAACAAGAAGAAAATTTGTAACAAAGACATTTTAATGGACTGAGTTAAAGAGGTGGGAACTGCTGGATAGGAACATTGCTAAAGACAGTCTTGTCCGTGCAAGTATCAAAATGATGCTTCCACCCACTGTGAGAGAAGATTTGAGTGACAATCCAGGACTGTGCTGCTCCTGCAGCACATACACAAGTTGGCACACGTACCTACAAAAACACACCCAACCCCAAACCCAACCCACCCGGGAAGAGATACTAAGGGAGAAGCTGAACATGCTGAATTTTGTCACTGCAAGAAAGGATGTGAAATGGGTGTGGGCGACAAGTCATGAATGCAGTACTTCCAAAGAAAAGCACTTTTTTCCTTTTTTTTCCTTTTTTTTTCTTTTTTTTTTTTCATATGAGTACAGTGTAAGTGATGAGACATGCTGTGACTATGAACACATAAAATGCTTGCCAATAAAGTTGTTATTTCTCTGTTTCTCTAATTTCTGTTTTCTCTCTAACTCACTACGTCTCAGCCCTTCCCTGCATTCTTACTGTATCACAGTGGACAATATCATAATTGTACCTGTCATTAAGGTTCATAATCTGGATGTTGCTTTTGACACATCTGTTTCCTTTGCTTCACATTCAGGCTTTGACAAAGTCTTACAGATTTGTTCTGAATTGCACCTCTTTTCCAGAACTCTTGCCCAAGCTTTCAGCAAATAAAATCTACATTAAATCAACACCTTCTTCTCCAGCATTGATAAATTCAGTCTTCTTCAATCATGCCTATGCAGCAACAGTGCTGCAAAAGCCATGTTATTAATCTGCTAATCTAACCTTCAGTAACGTGGCTCTTCTTTCCTAGTCCTGTTTCAGGTCCTTTCCTCCTATAATATGGAACATGAACTTCATGCTCCAACTTCACTTACAGATCACTTCACCCCATACTGCTCATTGCTAGAATTCTGACTTCAGCCCCTCTGTGACTCCCAATGCCTTTGAAAGTCAAACTTAAGAAAAGGTTTTTGAGCTCCTTCCTATGCTCTGTCTCCTTTAGAGGCTCCATTTACCCTCCATTATCCACATGATGGAATCTATCTGCCTCATGATCCCTTTTTAAAACTGCTTTTACCCCAGTGTTCCCCCAAACTGACAACTGCTCATGTGTTTGTAACACTGCCCATCACGTTTTTTCCTTCTATTACCACATCTGTCAATCAGTTCCTATTCATTCCCTTCCAACTTTTATTAACGTGGTTAATTCCTGGACGTAGAGGCTTTTAAAATTTGTTTGTTTTGTTTGTAAAGCACGAATCACAATAAATGAGCTTTAACAAGCGCTCCTGCTCATTACAATCTCTTTATAATGCCATAAAAATGGTGGTTTTCCTATACTATTGCTCTTTTCTCTGCCAAATCATTCTGCTTTGGGTACCATCACTTTTAATCCAACCTACTCCAGTTGTCTGATCTATAACCTGTTATTGCACAAATTTGCAGTGAGCCACTTGACTAGCACAAGACACATTCACTGGTTTGACTGTGCCACAGAAGACCCCAAGTGCTGCCTCACCATGGGTCCCATCTCTTCTGTTAGGCTACCAACACGTGCAGGGCAGGCAAAGGAGAAAGGCTCCTCAGTATCACCTCTCACCTTTCCCTTCGATGCCCAGTGAGCAGGGAGCCCACACTATTTTCAGTGCCTAAAATTTCTAGCCAAGTTAGGAAGGCAAATAGTGTTTTCCTTAGTGACACACAGATGAAATACTAACTCCCATGCATTACCAGCATATGAAGGACACCGTTCATGTGGGTCACGTGCCCTACAGCAATGAACCGAGTACGGAATTATTCAGCAAGATGCACTCCAAAATTCATGTTTTCCCCACTGCAATGACTTCCAGAACCTCTTATGCCACTGGGAGTATTCCGGACATGGCAATAGGAGAACAGTTTCAAGCAGAGTATTCAATGGATGAAAAAAACCATTACTTTATGCGCTGTTGCCCAAGCAATAAGCTTCTGAATAACCTCAGAGCAGGAAAAGTTCCAAACAACTGAAATTTGAATAACAACTGGGAAAAAGCAAGAGTTGCTACTTCTAGCAATTATACCTTACTTACTTACCTAATAATCGACAGCTTTTAACATTTTTATACAGATATTAACAGTACACACATAACAAAGAAAATGGCAGCGTTAGGAACTCTCATTGTGGTGTGGGCAATCATCAGAAACAGAAAATCCATTAGAATAAATTTTAAAAAGAGATAGACTACACTTAACAGCTTAGTAACTATTTTTAACTAAATAGATGTTGCAAAAGAAATAAAAAGAAATTTTAAAAAAACCTACCCTTCTTTTTATACTTATTAAAGTGGCGCCGTCCTTTGCCAGTAAGCCAAAAACAAACAGAATGAAAATAAAATAATGAAAAACCCACACAAGGAGAACAGGAAAAGAAACTGCGAATAACATAAATCTGAATCATTAGAGTTCTTAAAATCAGATTAAAAAGTCAACTGATAAAACATAGTACAAATTTCTGTTTAAAAAAATCCCAAAGCCTTCAATCCATTTAGATTAAAATATTAAACATGTTTCTTATTACGTTGCACAATCCACTAAAATTATCTTCTAAATGGCAACTGACATAAGGTACTTGACTCGACGTTTTTCCTTCTTTTACAAATCAGACACCCTCTCATTACAGGTTATGCTCATCATGTCAATGCAGAAATCCCATGCGATGGTACATGGTTTCACCTTTTCAGATTAGCTGAATATGCTTACAATTCAAATCCTAGTATCTTAAAATGGAAAATTAAAGGAGGCTCTGAGCACATCTGCAAAACAATATATGACACTGTCTTTGGAAATATTTTTGTTAAAGGAGTGGAAGAGTTGCATGCCCTTCAAATACATTATGAGATGAAACAAAATTATAGCCAATTCTGAGTCACTTCTAGGAACACGGCTCATTGCAACACTAAACTCTACAAATGGTGCAAAGCAGGACACCACGGACGATGCCTGCTTGCAGATTTACCAGTTGGAAGACCAACCTATTATCAGACATTAACAGTGGGAACACTAAGAAGGACATCTTGATATACTCGAGGGTTTTAGTAAGGTTAACCATAAAGGTTTCAGAAAAACAGAGATGAATATAAAAGTGGCAACACACTGAAATAACATAATCATAGCTGCATGTCTGATTCTTTAATTGATCCTTGGCCATAGCTTCGCTTCTTATCAATAACTCCTACAGATAATTGCAGATAGGAGGTTACTCACAGTGCAGCTCAATCTACAGCAAATCTTCCACTGGCTTTAACCATATGTGTTCTCTTTATCAGGATACATCTCCACCCACTGAATTATCTTTTGGTTATCAGACTTCCTTTTCCTTTACATGCCATGTTTTATCCAGATGAGATTAAAATATTTCATTATCTTTTTGTGTCTGTTAAATGGAATTCTTAATGAGGTTAAACTCCAAATGATTTCAAAGGGAATCTTGCCTGAGCAAGGACAGAGTAAATCTGTTGATACTGGCTGCCTGAGAATAAGTTATTTCTCCAGATAAGGGTGAGAAATAACACCCCCTGCCTCCCCCCCCAGCATTTGGCAAGAGTGTTTGAAAAGGTGACATTTCCTCCACTTAGGTGAGGCTATGAAAGTGCATTTCAGCCTGTGGGTTGGGATTCTGATGCCCTCAAGATCAGCCCTGTAACAGGGGATTCACTGGCATAAGGGATCATGCTTCCCATCTATCAAACCTGAGTTGCACTCAATGCGAAGCTCTTAGACTGTCGTGTTATTGCATGAATTAAGTTCTAAAAGCCACTTGAGGAGATTGTTCACATTTTCTCCACACTTCCGTATTTGAGTCTTGCCTCAAATTTTTTTACAGTGTAGAAATGAGACATTGACAGATGTGTTGCTAGGGAAATAATAATTTTAAAAGTCAGATGGAAAGAAAATAATGATCCTTCCACACTTGTGACATTTTAAATATAAACTTAACATTACCGTAAACATGTATTAAACATGTGTCCATACATATGCTAGAAAAGATTTGATTCTTTATGTCATTTTACTGTGGTTTACCATGTATACAATCCCAGTTCTGACTTCTGTCTTCTGAAACTGCTCTCAAGCATTCCAGTAAGTAGAAAAATCTGTGGATATGGGAAGAGGCATTCCACAGTGCCTGTGAAATGGGTGAGGCACACAGCCCTTATGCCCTAACTCACAGCATAAAGATGTGCAGCTATGTGCTTGCACAGAAATATGAGAATTCTGTCAACACACCCATTTTGTCATTTTATGTAGTTTTTCAAAGCTTCCTTGTTCTTTAGAAATACCATGATATCTGACAAGAAAACAGTAAAAGAGTTGAAAGAAGCTTCCAAGATACGATTTCTGCTTTTGAGGAGAAAGAGACAACACAGAAAGGACAAAGCAGGAAGCAGAGGGAACGTATTGAGCGGTAGGAGAAGTCTGACAGACACAGTTTGACAAGGACCCTATAGAAAAGCTATTTATCTGACATAGTCTGAACAAAATATTTTCTAGCATTAACGTAATACAGTGTTACACAAAGGTTCAGTACACAATGCAGGACTGCTCCACAAGTTGAAATGCAAATGAGTCAATTTAATGGCCATGTGTGTGTGAGGAGTAGCAGTGAAGCACACAGTCACTGCATGCATACTTTCACGGTTAACACCACAGAAACGCATACAGCTGTCAGCGTGTATTGATAGCACACATTATCACACCATTTACTTTGTAATATGCAGATATCTCCTCTATACATTTGCCAAGTGTCTTAATTTCTCAGGTAAGCAAACAACATGCACACTAGATTTGAAGCATTCTTTAAAATTACTAGGCCCTTGGGGCTTTTTTTTTTTTTTTTTTTTGGTACTGGGGCACCTTCAAGAGCCAAATATGGAGACACAAGATGGAAATTACTCACTCCAGTACAACTATAACAGCTATTCAAGGAGTATTTCAGCACGGGTATGCTAGATGCCACCCTGCTACACCAGTGAAAGAGGAAACTGTCCTCAGGCCTGGATCCGGAGTCTAGGAAGAAATGAGTACATTTCTAAGGCCATTCAAGGCATTTCAAAACACTTTCAAACACCGGGCTTTCCCCCTCTGAACACTAACAATCCTATCCCTGTGGAAAACAACTGGAAGCATATGATATTGATAGTATGCCTAAACATCTCACGAACTAGGAAGGAAGCAAACAGTAAAATCTTCTGGCTGTGCTCAGAAGAGCAGGGAATACAACCAAGTCAGTGAATTTAGAATGTATGTTCTACTAGCTGTGTAAACGAAACAGGTAGTCCTTTATGAATCTTTTCTCTATGACAGCTATTCCAAACTCTCAGAAAAATTTAGTAAACTCATACTGCCAATCCATAGATGTCTTTTAGATTTCTGAGTAATCCCTGATAATCATGCATCTCCCAGTTTCGGTTGTTAAAATCTACAACTGACATTTA
>JAVSBS010013375.1:33911-56016 GCA_033124195.1 Coracias cyanogaster
TTTATTTTAAGATTTTTGCAAGTCCTACATATTTTTCTAAAAAAGGCAAACTTCCTTTGGTCAAAGAGTAACTGTATGTGCCAGAAAGATACTATGTACTAGAAGCAAGGCTCAGCCAAGCCAGAATATACATTACATGCTATCTATGAAGATAATCAGTCTTCTGTTGCAGACCAGTTAACGATTAGCAGAAAGCATTGATGACAATTCATCCATTTTACATAAAATAAATCTTTTCTGCCTACTACCTTTGACACAAAAAGAAGTTTTGGTTATGCAAGCTCATCAGCAATGTATCAGTATTTCCATTTGATCATATTTAACTAAGAGATCTAAGAAAATAATGCACATTGATCTATTTGAATCGAGCTTGGACCCATGCTAACTAGCAAGCACTGTAGATCCATACATCACAAACACACACTGTGGTTATTTGTAAACACAGAGAAAATGATACCTTTAGCACAATCCGCTCCGTGAAATCCTGGGAAACAGTGGCAGACACCTGATACACACTCGCCATTCCCATGACAATTACGTGGGCAGTCTTGCACTGAATCTGAAACACAAGCATCACAGGCACATTAGTTGGTTCCTGCTTAGGCTACAAATTCTTTGCTTAACTTTTCTTCCATTTATTTTGTCTTCAATACTTAGAAGAACAATCCCTAATAATGTTAACACCACAAAGATCAGGTGAAGCAGAAAGATACCAAGTTTTCTGGCAGCACAAGCAAGTGTGGAGATCTAGTGGTATACTAAAGTCACACATTTAGTCTCTGAGCGCCATTAGAATTCAAAGCCTTCTGATAGTGCTCAAGTCCTCTGTTCCAACAGGCACACAGGACCGCCTCTTAGGACTTCTATAGCTGTGTCTGAATTAATATTACATGGCAAAAATAATGCTTTATCAGGAAAATCAACAATCTCCCTTTTGCAATGAGACTTTGACCTTGTACAACCACTCCTCCATGTGAAAGTGATTATCCCAAGGAGTGTATCTTCTTTTCCTTCTACAGACATGTAAAGCCTCATTAATTTGACAGAAATACCTGCTCAACATAACAAGGAGGAGCTATTTTGCTCCCATAAATACTGTTTATCAAAAAAAAAAAAAAAAAAAAGAATAAAAAAGATGCAGGCAGCTACGCAGAAGGACGAAGCGTGTAAAATCAAAGGACAAGGTTTAACACTAGAAGTTAAGAAACTGGCTAAGTGTTGATGACTTCAATTATCTGAGAAGATTAAGCACAATAGCCTGCTGATAACATTCCAGCTGCATAAAAATACTTATTTTTCCACAATTTCTGTTATTATTTGGATAATATACACACTATTTTGTGTAATAACAACCTAGAAATAAAAATCCAATTTCGAAATTCATTATTAAAATCACTTCAAATTGAAAGCTGTTGGATTTCAGTGGAATGTATTTTCAACACCTAATTATTGCAACAGAAATCTAACTGAAATGTTGTTAGTCTTCACTACTACTCCTTGTTGTTGTGGGATGTATGCTCCCAAACTAAATGGTTCTGTGAGTCTCAGACACCAAACAACAGCCATACATCACAGAAAATTAATTTTTGATTTGGAACTAATAGAACTATATGGAGCATTTTTTTGTCAAATTAAACTGAGAGGACGAAAAAGATTCAAGCATAACTTTAGATCTAATTTCACAGTTGCAGGACACTAAAAAACCTCTAAAGCAAATTTTTGAAGACATGGCATTAGCTTGACCTCTTGAAATGATTCATGTAAACAAAAAAAGAAAAACTGAAATGTAATACTCGAAGATATCAACTTGTCTCATGAAGAAGCTTGTCTATAGATTTATTCGTTATTATGCTTCATGGCACACAAAAGCATTTTCAGTGTATTCAAAATCGTGGTAAATTCAGTATTATCTGGGAGTTAACAATTTCTGTTATTGCTTCTCTTTTTTCACATCGGTGAAACTCAGTGGTCTCAGATCCTTTGATTATGAAACATCTGCTACTAGGTGTGTGTAGCTGAACTGAACTGGAGAAAACACTACGCTTTCTCTACATTTCAGTCCAATAACTATTATTACACTATCAAGTAGTCTACCTGACTATTAGACCTTCGATGCTCTTGAAAGCCCTAGCCTAGACCAGGTAACTATTTCAAGGACAGCTTATCCTATCTGAAGGTTTTCTAAGCACAGTAGGGGCATAACAACACATAAACACAAATGTTCATCTTAGTTTTGGAGAAGCAGAAAAAGCCTTCTATGGGCAAATATAGAAATACATATATTAACATGTATAGCACCTAGTAACTCTATGGAAGAAAAATAATTTATCTTAATTGAGGTTAACAGAAATAATTATATTAATACTTAATCACACACTCCCGCATATCCTCCTACACCCTTTGGGACTGAAGCCAACAACCTGAATTTTATACTGATGTAAAGGAAAAAATTAAGCTTCGTATCATTAATCAGGCAAGACTGGAAAAGACCTCCAACTATTTTTCATCAAGCTTAAAAAGTCACTTGTACTTTCTGTAGTTTCTCTTTCCCTAAACTAAGACGAACTACAGATTTACACAACAGAGTGCCATTTAACACTTCACCAGCCAGGACAGTATATCATGCAGACTGCTTCGGAGTTTTTTATGCCACTGTAACAAGATACTCAGCAAAGTTCATTAAGAGCTTCAAAGTTCAGCAAATCCTCTTATAAAGACTGGAGAATTTAGACTCAGCTTGCTTTTCAATTAAATGCAACCCTATTGCTCTAACAAAACAGCAGGCTTCTCAGATCATAGGCTAGATACTCTTCTGCTCTTGACTGCATCACGTTGAGGAGATGACCCACTATTAGGTGAGTAGTGAGCTGTAAGACAGCATATGGTTAATTAACTGACTCAATCTCTAGGGTGACTGCAAACAATAACATCATTTGCAGGTGCCAGTTTTTTGCGCTGTCTTTCTGCTAGGACTAAGCAGCTCTCCTCTTGGATACTATTCCACCTGGGTGTAAAGAAGGTTCTCCAGAGAAGCAAGCAAGTGTAAAAGTGACAGAGGTAAGGGAGAGGAATATTAACTGGGGAATGCTTCAACTCAGACTGAATTTATCTGAGTCTTCTTTTCCAGCACTCAACTGAAGATCTAAGGGAATGTGAAAATCTTAAAAGGGAAACCAGGAAATTAAAATCATCACCCCATTACAAGCTTTCTGACAGAGTAGCATTGAGAAAAAAAATGCACAACTTAACATAAGGATAAACAGGCCAAATATTGAGGATGACAAGAAAGTATTATGGCTTTAAGTAAGGGAAGGTACAAACAGAGAACAAAAATGCTCAGCTTGTGGAGATACCTACCCAAAACAACTGTACTGAAAGAGACCACTTCTTTGTCCTTGCCATCATTGTAAAATGCCAGGTGCCACAAACCCACATCCAAGTACTGGACAAACACCGCCTCATTCTGAACAAGGGTCTGAATACTTCGACGTTCCCGTGGGGACTCCACCACACTCCATTTCTCTTTCCCATCCAAGCGTTCCATGAAATCATACTGCAGGGTAAAAAAACAGAGGGGAAAAAAAAAAAGAAAACAAACAAACAAAACCCCAAACAAAAAGACCTCAATACAGAGTGGTATTTCAGCTCAAAATCTGACACTATATTTTCTCTTCTACTCTGTAATAAAATGGTATTTCTGGAAGATATATCAATGTAAAACTAATATTTACTAGTCAACCATGGAAAACACTGAGATTCTGTCACTCTGATCCCTTTCTGAAATAGCGACATTATGCATCTTTGCATCATTTTCTTGAGGAAGAAGTGAAATCGATAATTTGACCTATCAAATTTTAGGTTCCTACACAGCTCTCAAAGCTGACACCCTCAACCTATGAGAGACACTCGTTTCTAAGCAATTGCCTATCATAAATTCTTGCTGCAAGAGGAACAGGAGTCCCAGATGTAGCTCCAGACATATAATTGAACAGAAGTCCCCAGAACATGAAAACAAACAGGAACACAAACAGGAAATGTGTTTGTCTAATGTTAGGTAACTCAGCACCCAATAAAAATACACTGCACAAGTTTTACATCACAGAGTAAGAGTTGCTTACCTGAGTTTGTATGTGGAACAATCAGGGCAAGTAGGACACAAAAACCATGGGGAGCATGGAAAGGAATAACACAAATCAAGTGGCTGAAGGAATTGAACTTATATTAAGGAAAACTGAGAATTTCTGGTTGGATGGTTTCCAAATAATGGAGAACATTACATTAATCTTTGGAAAAGGGATCAAACAGAGCAAGTGATTATTTAGAGTATAAGAGGAATGGCACCATTAATGGCATGAAACTAAAAAAAGAAAGAACGAAATTTAAGATGAATGTCAGATAAGCTTCCCATCTATTAAGCTCAGTAATAGCCTCCCAATGGAGGTGCCACTGCATCACACAATTAAACAGGACTGGAAGAAATATTGGTTAATCTACAACAGGGAATAACTCTGCATAACAAAGCAGCCACACTAGCTGTCCTAATAGGCTTTCTTTCTGTCTTTAATGTCTGTGATTCTGGAGCCCTCAAGCCAATGCAATGCTCAACTTACTAGCTCTCATAATCCCTATCTAAGGGAAGCCCTTAAGAAACAACAAAAACAATATATCTAATCTTTTGATAGTTGTATAACAAGTCCCCTATGAAAACACATCTTGTGTTAGACACATCTATCTATATAGGAGTAGACAGAGATAGATAGGCATGTCTGAAGAGAGATGTATGTGTTCAATAAAATACAGTGATAGTATGTGCTTGCTTGCCAGTAGTTCCGTTGCATTTCCCTCCGTTATCTCTAGCACATAGTCTGTGCTTGTGACAGCTATGAGAAACATACACCTTCACTTGCTTTCAGCTTAAATAGAGCTGTAATTTTGCAGCCTAAACAGATTAAACATCCACAGAGGGCTGTCTCGCACACTGTATCCCACTCATTAAGAGCGAGTTCTAGCAAATAATATAAATTATGCAACAAAATAGTGAAGAGTCTCTATTCTAGTAGAAGAGACGGACAGATGAAGTGATTCAACACTTCGGTGCCATGCTACGCATCTATCTAAAACTGGAGTATAAAAGCTGACCTTTCTACTTGAAGTTTTGTAACAGTGACGATATACAAGCAATATAGAGTCCTTGATACACTTGGCCTTACACCAAAGGAAAAGTGTGGAAGTACTATTACCTTCCCATTGAACCTGTGCAACTGACACCAATACACAGCCACAAAGGAAATCCACGGCAGGGTAGGAATTTGAGCCCAGGTCTGCTAATGTTGAAAGCTACTGTCGCAGTAAGTGCATTATCGACTCTTTCCTATGCTTTTAATAGTGATAAAGAGAAGAAGTGGAATAAAAAGTTTCACTGAACTGTTAACATCAGATTGCCATCCACTTGAGCCTTTTTTTTTTTTTTTCACACAAGATTTTTGCAGGAGAAAGTAAATCAGGTAAATTAGTACATTTAAGCCGACACACATCAGAGATGTATAGAATTCTGGCATGTCAGTAACTTTCGGAGTATCAGAGGTGCCAAATACACATATATCTATCTCTTAAATCAATGACATTTGGAAATATTGCTAAGCCTATCGTCTAACAGTCAGAGGTTAAGGACAGACTCATCACCTCCATGGGAAATGTTATTACTTGGGCAACATCTTGGGAAAAAGAAATCTTGCTCTTCAGAACAATCGCTCACAAAGGGTCAACTAAGGAAGTAGCAATAAAAGCTGACATTTCTCACTGGCAACATGCTGTTCATCTCTGCTTGTGCTGGCAGGTTCCTCTGCCTCCTCTCTGTTTGATGCTGATTCTACCTCATATAGTAGAGAAGGCTCAGCAGTTGGCAAGATCGAAGGGGAAGAGTATTCAGGCTGAAACTGCTTGAAGTAGTTTTAGCTGCAGAATCTCTTTTCACAATGATAGGGTGTGACCTCGTGAGAGCAGGTCCCTTGGCGTGCCTCCCGGTAAGGCTACAGTTTTAATGTTGGTAAAGTTAACACTGGTACTACCCCTCTTTAATCAAACTATGAAGAACTATTTCATGCTCAGGGAAAACCAAAATGATGAAACCAGAGTAATTAATGAATCGTGAAGTACCGGTGCGAGCTGATAGAGAATATAACAACACATTTTTATCTCTGTTTGGATTCCCCAGGACCGAGGAAAAAAAGAAGAAAGATATTGTATCTGCTGGTGGTTCCCTCAGTGTAGAAATCTTATGTGTCAGTAAGTGCTAGGCATATGTACCCCAACATCTAAAATCCCTGACTGAAGGGTGACCGAGATGGTACTGTGTATTTATAACCAGGTAAGATTTCTCCACATGGTTGGCTGAATCACTGTGTTGCTTCTTGTGGCCCTGTCGGTATCCTGATTTACCACACTTGCACAATTAATCACTTTTATATAATGTTATGCTGAAGATAATCACTCTTGCTTTAAAGCTACTTATTGACAAATATGCATAGATTAGAAGACCCATCAGGAAAAGAATGAAAGTACTTTTATGGTCATTAAGAAGCAACTGTGGAATTTTTAATCTAACAAAACCGCTAAGGATGAGTCAACTTTATCACATAAATTAAGGATTGGATCTGTCAAACCAAACTAAATCTCTGAAGTAATTTGAAGTTTCTCTGTTTAGATTTTTTTGTTTGTTTGTTTATGATCCTTTATATTTCATGACTTCTTACTAAAAGTCATGGAAAAATAGCAAAACCTGCTCAGGAACAAAATGCACTTAGAAATCTCAATGACTACATCTTCAGAGTTCAATTTTTCAGGGGGGAGTACTTACTATGACTAAAGCTCTGTATAAGTAAGTGACTTGCCAGCCTACCTCACTAAACAAATTCCAAATTCACATTCTCAGAGAGTTTGTTTATGTTCACTACACAGCACACCAAACCCCTACTGCATACTTTTATTTACAAACCTAAATCTCATGCTAAGTTCTTTCTGGGCAATTTGTTTTGATAATTTCTGCATTCAGTGTTTTCTATCCTCCAATGCATTTTATTCATAGGCTAATAAGGACCTTCTCCAGTAACCATGGGGAGTCAGCAAAACAGTTTTGGAACTTTATGTATATGGTAGTGTCTACAGTGCACAATGCAGTCCGTATGGCTCAGATGGACTGAGCCCAGCTGCATACAGGAACTGAACGAGTTGTGGAAGCACAGCAAAGCAAAGAGAGGTCGAGGCTGAAAATGCAGACAGCCTGCATAACATTTGGGTCTTCCTTAGATTTGAAACTATTTGCATGCCTCCACAAAATCCCTGATAGTGTTTGAAATTAGGAAGTGAAAAGAAGAATTTCTTAGAGCTGTTGTCTAATAGAGTGAGGTAAAAAAAAAAAAGGGGTGTGGTAGATGTCCCATCTCTGGAAACATACGCCAGGGAAACTTGTTTGCAAAGTGCTTTAAAATCATTCTTTCTTTAAAAAAAAAAAAAACCAGTTGGTAATTATTCATTAAAATACACCCATGAAACACCTGATACCCACAGCAGCAGCCAACTGATTTGTTTCAACATTGGCACATGACACAACACAACCAGTACAATGGAGCACAGCATTCAGTAATAACAGCACTGTTGCCATCAGGTAACTTTAAGGTGGCCAGAGCTCCCAAACATATGTTTGAACGCTCGCTTAAAAAACAGGTAACACTGAAGCTCCCTAGCTACTCAAGTGGCTTTAAATTAAGCCATTTCCCGTTCTAAATGAAGACAGTTTTCATTTTGAAATGAAAAGTTTGTAAGCAAGAAACTGTCAGCTGGAAATGAAAGCAATACAACTCCGTGCATTGCCTTCTCCAGACATTACAGTGATGTTTCCATAAGGTTACCTTATTTCATGTGTCATTTGGAATGTTCTACCAATGTGTAGTAACATTGTAATTGCTGTAATCTCTGTAGAGTCACTTCATGCATTATTTGACATTTACAGTTCATTTCCTATATATTATCTATTTATTAATATGACTATCTTCTACAAATTTCCTATTGATCCATCAGTCCTGCAAGGGACTTTTTGTTATTTCTATGTAGTACTACACATCAGAAGAATTTTGCTTGAAAGCAATGTGTGCCTCTTTGTAGTGTGCTTGCCACTCAAAACTGATTTTTACCTCTTCTCTAGAGCTCCATTCCCTATGCACATGGCACACAAGGCTGCTTCTAGACAAGTTTACAGCTAGATCAGTTTGACTGACTAAACCAGGCATTTGGAATATTTGCTAAACAGTAATACCAAGAAGGTTAAATCTCAGCAGGGCTCTCAGTCAAGAACTGCATCTTGTTGTCTCAGGTTAATCATGTACCTAATTTGCTGATTATTGACTTGCTCCCACAAAGGATTTTACTTGGCTTGACATATCAGCACTGATTAGTGATGAACTGTCAAGTGTAGTTGTTCACTGCTTTCCAGCTCATGTCCCTAACCTGCAGAAAGAGGATTTTAAATTTCAATTTTAAAATATTGTCTGGTGTCAACTTCAGACCATTTTCATTAATACAAAAACATTCTGCTCCTTTCTGTCAGAACAAGGCTTCTTTTCACTAACTCAGGTCTGTAACAGCTTGCCTTTCTTTTTCTGAAATTATTTCTCTTGGTAGCAGCTCAGCTGAATTTTGATTGCTGGGCAAAAATGCCAAGCAATCTTCTGCTGTACCACCCTGCTGACAAGCACCAGGACCTTGCATGAATATGGGTAAGTGATTCTGCAGATTATACTGGTGACTTTTATTAACTCCAGTATGGAAGAGGCTTGGAATTGCTGCTTCTAAAGATTGGAAAGCAGGCTCTCTAAGGAGAAATCCACCTCAGTAGGAAAAATAGTTGATCTTTCTCATTTAACAGAAAGGTCTTGAAATGTACGTCCTATCCACATTAAGGTGGAGTGAATGAAAGAAGAGAAACTAGCCAAAATTCTGAATTAAATGAAACTTGCTCAGTGAATTATGCCATTACCTCATTGCAACAGTTACAGATCCATAGACATAATTTTGCCCTCAAGACAACATATTGAAGCATTACAGCCAAAATCAAAACGTTCTTAAGAAAGCCTCCCTCCCTGGAACATACTCTCTGTGGATATCTTCTGTGTTGTATAGTTGTCTGGAAATGGCTGAAAATAGTCAACATCTCCCTACAATTTCCCCAACTTATCTAGACTTTGCACAGAACTTCAGGGTGCTGTACGCTAGTCTCTAGCAATATGGAAAACTGACCACTTGTCCTCCTCCTTTGGTTTGGGGACTGCTGACCCTTGTTTCTTACCAGTCAGATAGATCCCTTCTATAACTCAGAACATTTTAACACAGCATAGTATGGGAATTTGATGGAGTTTGGATAGTCAAAGCTCCTTGTTCACAAATTCCTAGAAGCAGATGTCATAAACCCATGTAAACCTTTTCTCTCCTCCAAACTTTGTTTAAATGTTTTGGTTCTCAATTCAGACTACAGGCAAGAATAAACACCACAGAACAAGAGGCAATGCAGAATAATGCCATAAATTTGCCTCACATTGGGAAGAAGATTCAAAATTCAGTTAATGTAAATGTAGTTTTCCCCAGAAAATTAATCGATTCACTGTTTGTACCATGAGTTTGTGCTTGAACATGGACACAGTCTGCTTAAGGTTATCTCGTGCAGGCAATATGAACATACTTTCCTGATATGGCAATATGTAGCAACGCAATTTTGTTAAAGGCTCTGGCCTTTTAGCTTTGATCACCCATTTTAACCATTTATGTAATTGCACTTTGCTTTGCCAAATGGAAAAAGAAAAAGGTAGTAGCAGCTCTTTCTGGATTGAGGCAATGCATCCTGAAATGTTAAATGAGATCATGGAGCTCTACATTTGCTTTTGGGAAATCATATACTAAATGAAGCATTTTAAGGCTAGGTGATAATTTCTGAACGAAGAACTGACTCTTAGCAGCAAGGATATGCACGAAGGAAGGGGTCCTTTTTAAAAGATGGTTTTGTCTGCTTCCCTTACACTCTGAAGAATAGAGGTTCTTTCCTTTTAGTATGGCTAACTGAAAATATATTATTTCTCATTACAGTTCTAATCTAAGGATATGGGAATTCTTCCATTCACATTAATGAGTTCTCAATATAATAATAAAAAAATTCTCTCTGTAACAGAAAATATAGCTGTATCTTCTCACAGCAAAGAAATTAAAACACCCGCTGCACAACCTAGAACAAAAGTTTCTTAAGGTTGGTCTCACTAACTTGAAAACTATCTTCAACTACAGCCATTTGCTCTGTACTGCAGGGTCACTGTAAAAATGCGGTGTTACTGAGTTGTCACCTTTAAGGCTGGTTAGAAATCAAGAAGGCTTAGGTTTCCATGTCTGAGTCAGAGGAAAAAGTCTGTGTCCTTGAGCAAAAAGTCATAAAATTAAAGCTCTGAAACACATAACTGCATCATGTTCTCTAACATGGCTGGGTAGCACTGATGCCAAAATCTGTTGCATACCCCAGCGATGCCATTCTAACAGCCTGTGGAGATTAAAACTTCTATGAAGACAGAAAATTGTATGTTAACACATCAAGCTATGCATGCATTCCAACTGCATACAGTGCTTTGCTACTGGGAGTCTGACCAACATCACTCATTCCTGACTGGTGAATAACTAGGTAGGTTTGTCAGAGATGTAAAATCTTGCGTGCCAAGCTGCATGTTATCTTAAAAATCTGAATGACAAGAACTTCACTGATTACTACTTTTATCAATATACTGTTGATGTATGTAATATCCTAGAAATCTTAATATCATGGTGTTCAGTCAAATCTCACAAATGAAGTAATTCCCAGGAATCTCTAAACTTGAGCTCCATAGGCTCTGACATAAATCTAAAATAGATGCTCTAAACTTTTGCATTTTGACATTTAAGCCAACAAATCTATTGATAAAGTACCTGGGCATGTGATGGTGGGAGTCCTCTTCTTATATAAACACCAAAAAGAGCATCCTTCCCTAAGGATATGTTGAACTTCAGGAACTGTGGCTGGCTGACATGGATCTGAGACCGCCAAAAAACTCCAGGAGGCACTTCCTGAGTGACCCTGCGGCCGACTTCCGTTTCTCCGCTATCTATGCTGCTATTCCTAGTGACCCATGGTCCTAAAAGAAAAAAAAAAAAGCAAATATAAATAAAATGGCTTAACTCCTTTCAATACAAGTGTTTTTATTCATAGAAGATGAGCATGTGTGGCAATGACACCTTTTAAAGCAAACGGTAACTTTCCTTTCTTATTCTGATGCAATCTGCCTGCCGTTTCAATCAGTATGTAAGAATTTGGCCCCTATATTTGAAGTAAGACGACTGTGAACCTTTTTCTGTGGAGCATGTGCAATCTTTGAATCACTCCAACCCTTTAATTCTGTGATTGCTCTTTACTGATAAAATACAGTAACAGTAGGGTGTCAGCTAAGCACATATGAATCTTCCCGTGCTCTTTGCAGCTGCATCTTGTACAGAATCAGAGTATAAAAAAATTATCAGAAAGGTGAACTGAAAAGGTAACTTCAATCTAAATGAATTCATTGCAAATTTTTATTACTATTGTTTTATACAGTAAAGTAGTCCAATAAACTCCAGGTCATAGACAAGAGAGTTGACGGGAAAGGATTTAGAGGACAGTTTCTGTACTCTAACATGCATCTTCTCCTTCTTGAAAGAAAGCTAGTACAACTCAACACACTGCCTTTTAAGTTCTCTCTGCCTGAAGCAGGAACTATATATGTGTTTCTCCTTCATGCCGTGCTTAGTTAAAATCCATCATTTGATGGTCCTTCGGCATGCACTAGCGGAGACAAGATACAAGACCCTTCTGGTTGAGTGCTCTGGTTTCCAGCCCGTGAAAATAGTCAACGCCTAAAGACATGGTGCAAACCCCTTCTGTTCTGAGCTAAACAGGACAGCTCTGAGGCTATGCATATTTTAAACACGGAGTGTGATACGTGGAGAGTTAGTGGTGCTTTCAAGCTACAGTGCGCAGCAATGTGTGATTTTGTGTTCCAAACTCCCAAACAACATGGTAAGAAATCCAGTGAAAAATTATTACAACACACACTAGAAAGACCAGAAATTCACAGAAAATATCTGTTGACAATCCCAGAAATTTAAAGCTATCATTAATATCACTGTTAAGACACACTGGCTGGTAGTGATCTAACCTGACAGTATTTGTTAAAAGCTCAATGTTTACGCCATGTTTTTTTCACGGTGTAATGCTATTTTCAATAAATGGCAAGTTACTTTTGAAATATATTCCAGCACTGTATGAATGCAACAGGATGACGCAGAACGACAATATAATTCCAGCAGGTAAGTACATAACAGCTTTTCTGTCTTGACTATCTTTAATTGAGAGAGCTGCAATAGCATGGTTTCAATTATAGATTCCAAATTATCTGTGTTAGCAGCACTTACACATGAGCATAATGAAACAGATACTATGTTGGCAGTGTTTTGAAATGGTAAAAGAATGCTCTCAATACCAACTGCTATATAGTTTTTGACAACTTGTTTGGTTTTTCATTTTCTATGTTAATGGGTTTACAATA
Source organism: Coracias cyanogaster (assembly GCA_033124195.1). NCBI lineage: Eukaryota > Metazoa > Chordata > Aves > Coraciiformes > Coraciidae > Coracias > Coracias cyanogaster. The sequence goes on from JAVSBS010013375.1 coordinate 46,556, forward strand.
ATATCACAGCACTAAGAAACAAAGAAAGCAGAAGAAGCTGCAAAGACAGGCTGCAAGGAAAGGAAAAATGGCTGAGAATGTCAAGCAACGTGCCTTTAGAGCCTCCCAAGAACATAACCAGATTCAAACATGAAATATTTCATAAAAACTACATTATTTCATTTCTCATGGATTACTGCTACAGAGGATATTCTCAAAGTTCCTACCTCAACAAAGTCAGGCACCATCTCACTAGAATTTAAATTAGTCCCTACCCACACGGATAGGAAAACGAGGTATAGAGCACATAAAATCACCTGTTGAATGCTGTACTGGAATCACTGGCAGAGCTGGGAAATCAGCGTAAGACCGAGGGCTCCTTCATCTCCTTTGAGTACAACATTACACTTACTTCACTTCACAGTTCCACGTTATGGTAATAAATGATAATTTTTTTTTCAACATTCTTAAAAAGTAGTCTGTAAATTATTTCTTTGGAAGCAGACTGTGCATACTTAAATGGACATTAACTATATCTAATCTGAGAACAGATTCCTTGACACGCTGTAAAGAACCTTGTTCCTCAGGACCAGTACATCCATATTAAAAGAAAAAGCTATTTGCAGGAAGTATTAGAGTAGGTATTATTATTATGATAAAAGCTGTGTAAGTATTAAAGGCTGGAAAATTAATAGAGCAGTGCCTTTTCCAGTATCCTCTGTCCACAGATTCCTTATGCTCAATGAATTATCTGCACTATATATTTTTTTTTCCATTTGGTTAATTCCATGTTTACAACAAAGCTGCTCCAGCCCATGCAAGCTAGCGCAAATCTTTAACATAAAGAACACTGAAGTCAGTAAATACAATCTATTTCTGAAATCCACATGTAAAATGGGTGGGAATCTGGAACTTTGAGCTGTTTGAAACCAGTAACAGCCCCCCTGATGCTTCTCATTTAGTTTCTTTTTAAGCAATACTTCATCTTTATACTTTTAAATAATATATATAAAAAATACTTCATACTTTTCAATACAGTTGTCGAATTCAGTGGAGCGGTGGTCATGTATATTCAGAGATATGGTTGGTAGTAGCAGCACAAATCACGTATTCCAGTTAGTTAAAAAAGAAGCTTATAGTCACCTCATGTCATAAACTTATATATTACATACACATATGTAAACATATTTTTATATATCAGAGCTATTAGCTACTGAAATAGCTACTAACACACACCAATAGCCTATGCCACAGAATAAGTTTTGGAAAAATGAATTTTTGTCAGAACATTTTAAGAGGTGACGTGGTGTTACACTGCCCTCATGCATACATCTGCTTTACAAATTACTGTCGTGTGTTTTTCATCTACATCAAATAGAAATTATACTGAATATTGCTCCAGCCATTGTACCCCACTTTTATTCAGTGCAACAAGCTTACTGAGCATGTAAATGGTACAAATGCCACAGTCTCTGTTGGAGATTGTTTCATGGGCTATTAAAGCAGCTCCAAAACGCCACCATCAATGACTTTTGCTAATGGCACTGCTTTCAGGTCTGCTGAGTAGGTATTTCCTAGAATTGTAACTCTGAAAATAAGTTAAATTCTTATGGAGGCTTAAGATTTAGTATTTCTGGTTGAATTTAGGCATCCTTTGGTTTTCCAAAACCCTGTTTTGTATTTCTATGTGGGAAAGGGTATTTTTCAGGAGTGAAGAATCCTCAAATACATCAATTAAACCAAAATGAGAATATTCCGGTCATCAGGGGAACAGAGTTACATTCACATTACTTCACCACGCACCTCACAGGTAAATAAATATACTGGATATCAAACTTGAAAAAAAAAAAAGTTTAAGTTGTTAGCTTAAAAATTGGTGAAAACCACATATGATACAATTGAATTTGTAATTATCAATCAGCCTAGAGACACGATTCAGGTTTCTAAAGCTGAAATGATTCAGTTCACTTCTGGCATTATCTTTGGAAGCCTCTCCCCATAGATGCTCTTCGTTTGCTCTACAACATCAATGACCTGGTTTCTAGTTGTCCAAACCACTCCTGGAACATCCCAGTGTCTCAGGAATATCTATGTAGCACAAGAAGCTGTAGGAGTTCAACACAGGAGAGGATTTGAAGAGCAGGTTGGTCTAGAGCAGTAACTATCACAAGCGATCAAGACAAATTTAACCTACAACAAAGAATGGAACAGATGGACAACCCCTTATTTTCAAGTCTGTTTTTTTGTCGTATGGCACATCTCTGCTCTGTACCCAGCCTGTGCCACATCTGCAAGACACAGCTGCTGCCTCACCTCTGGCACGTTGAAAGGGATCCTTGTTTTTGCCTTTGAGAATTTAATACATTACATCCTGGTTTTATGGCTCTACATTACAATGCTGAAATAACACAATTCAGAAATACTTGAAGTTGTACTAAAATATAAGTTTTATATTTTCAAGTTTAACCAATAACTTACAAAGTTTTAAGCCCAGCAAGCTATCAGAGCTCTAAAGATTGTGCATTGTGGAATCATACTCTCATTAATTCCTGCTGAATTACTCTTGTTGGTATGAGACACAAAACTAGTGAGAGCATCTTGGTTCTACTCCTTGCTTTGACACAGCCAGTGCACCAGAGCTGATCGTTGTCTTGATGTTCTCAGATTACTACTTCTAAAACAGGGGTATTAACTAAGACCTATTAAAAATTCTCACCTTGAAGATCAGTAATGCAGAACAGTCACCTAAAAATATTACAGGAGGTGTCTCAACATTGGTCTTTTCATGTTCCTTCCTCCCCAGGTTAGAAACAGAGAAACGAAATGCAAAGTCAACATGACTTAGTTAATAGGCTTAAGGTTGTTTTTTTTAAACCTCAAAAGCAGAACATCATCCTAGCTTTGTATTTGCAATGCCTTTTTCTCTACTAACAGCTTCATTTATAAATTCTATCTCTAGAGACTCTTAAACTTTTTTTATAGCTCCCTTCAGTCTTCACCTCCTAATGCAGAGAATGCATCTTGCTGCCTGACTCACTCCCCTCCAGCTATTTTTAGAAGCTTTTCCATTTTGATGGACCACTGCAGATCACATTCAAAGAACATCAACCACATTAACGTGAAGTTACAAATGTGACAAACTGACAAATCTCGGAAGAAAGACTAACCCAAATTCATGCTATTGTGAACAAATAAATGCCAATATCATTCTCTCCGCTGTGGGTGGCTGTTGTAGAGTTTCTTCTGTTTATCGCATAACCCCATGGATACTAGATTTTTTTTTTTTTCCCAGTGATTTCCTCTCTATAAATATCTACAAAAGAGAGTTTTAACAGCGTACTTCTTCATTTTTCCCAGGGGAGCCATTTCAATCACTCAGTCAAACATATATTTATCAACTAAATAACACTTATTCATTTAAACCGCTGTGTTATTTACCCAGTTGAATTACTATTTTGGCATATACATTTGAAAAGACTGTTTTAGCACTCAAGTATATTTGCCTTTGAAGCTATCAAACAGGCAACACATGAAAACAGCAATGCAAAGTCCCCCTGCTAACTTGTCAGCAGGCCTCATCTTTGAGCTGGAGGTCATTTTCAAGGTGGCAGCTGATAGGACATGCCCAGTCAGCCTTTAATTTAACTGATGTCAAGCAGTGTCAGCTATGGAGGCAGAACTGTATCTACACTGAAACCAGCTATACTTGCGTATTTATTATAGGCTCCTCTCCCACACTGTAGTTAAAATTAAAAAATAAAAATGAAATCTGGCTACCAGCAGTGTCACGCTACAGCCATCACATTTAAATAGCAATTAACTCCAGTGCTTTGACTGTGTGCCTTTATAACAGTGATGACTGTAAAATGAGTCTTGGTAACACTCTTCAAAAATACGTAGCAGAACAACCATTCCAACAGATCCATAATGAACTACTAAGATAATTTGGACAATATCAAATTAAATGCAAGGAATAAATATCACCAATGTTGGTTAAAGAGAATTCTTTTTCACCTCTCCTCCTGTACCTCTGCATTTCTTGTAAATCACTGCTGCAGACATCACTTTCCTTACCTTTTTGTCTATCTCTTTTTTCTGTTGTTTGTTATATACCTAGGGATTTTCAGAGATGACTCAAAATTCAAAAAAATTTATGACACAGCTGTGTAAAGGAAACCATTCAATACAAAGTACACTCCACCGATGTCTTGCCAAAAAAAAAATGCGTGGGAATTACTATGGTTTTCAATGACAGCTTGACTTTTTCCTCACATAAATTTGCTAGTTATATGACCAGACATTTCTTACTGTTTCAGAAAGAGAAGCAAAAAATTCGATATAAATTTCTTCAGTGGAAAAATCAGTGCTATGCATTATTATCATACTGATCACTTTCTGTATGAACTTATGCTTCAAACTGCCTACAACTAATACCTAAGAGCCCTAGGACCCAAGTGAAAACAGATTCTCTTTGAAATGTGTACAAAAAGATTGACTACTGATACAAAACAAATTCCCACAGCTACAGTGAAGTAAAAAGCCAGGAAATGAGACTTTGCTTCCAGAAGCTGCTATGACACATCTTGAACTTCACTTACGCTGAAGATCCTGAGGTACTAATGAGCTCTACCTCATGAAGTGAGGAAGAAAGAAGCTTCTGAATTTGTATAAGCTTTCAGGAGTCCAGTAAAACAGCTTCTGAAAATCAAAATCTCAGGTTTCCTGGTCAGTATCCTGTATTTCCTTTGCGGTGAAAGGAAAGAAATTCTGAAGAGAGAACATCTGCCTAAGACCACTGCTCTGGCTCAGCTGCAGTCAAACAATCTAGCCTTGCAGGTGCAATTAAGAAACATGCCTTAAAACCCCGATACACCTACAAATTTAGGCACATCTTCACATTCACGTAGGCATGGCTTGACAAGATTCATTGTTTTCAGAATCAAAAGCAAACTGTAACAAAATTAAGATCTGCTAGTTCATGAATTTCACAAAAAACAAATACACACTACCTTGAATTTCTACATCAACATAACAACCATCCTCTAATCATGTAGAACACACTTCAGCAGCTAACTTTAAACATAGCAACTCATACTATCACCATCAACACAATCACAAAAATAAAACTCCTGTTCTGTTGAACTCAATCAAATACTAAGGCTGCTAAGGCAGCCTTAGAGCCTGCTATATTTTCCAAAGACCACATCTGCAAGGCTTCAGAGCGTCCATATTAATACCTCTGCTTGCTAACGTATTAATTAAGATCTACATTACATTAGCCTCATAACTACTTAGTAAGATTAATCCACCTGGAAAATGATGGCATGTCTTGATTAAATTGAATGAAGGTAAGGGAAGTGACATTTAAAATACATTGATTGTCATTACATTTTGATCATCTGTTTCAAAGTGTCTGAAAGGAAATAGTAGAAACCAAAAGATGCATGTTGTTTACATTGTTAATGAGGTATGAGTTTTTCATCTTTGTATCTTTTGCAACATGACAAAGAGTTCTCTTCGGTTGTTCCCCTCTCCTTGCAGTGTCTGATGAGCAGGATGAGGCTGCAGCAGGGAAACAGCTGGGGGTACCACCAGCCTGGAAGGCAGTCAGGTCCAGGCCTGTTCTAACAGAACACCTGAACCCCCGATTCATCAACGTGTAAGGGTGGCAAACGTTCCCATTTAATAATTCTGTTATTCCTTGTTGTTGCCTGTCTGCTGCATTGCTAACAAAACATCTCAGCTGTTAGAAAATAAGAGTTTCTGTGTGCACACCAAAATGTGACTCAGAGCTGCAGCATCTGGCAGAGGTCTCAACATCAGAAAGAGCTCAAGACAACTTACACAGCTTCACGACGACTGCTGAGTCTAGCTTTCCCTATTCCAGACAAATTTCTGCTAGATTAGTAAAGATCTATTCTTCCCCTTTCTCATCTCAAGCAAGTAAGATGTTGTGAAATTTAATTGCAAATTTAACTTTCTTCATTTCATTTTTGCCATTACATTTCCAATGCTGAATTCGATAACTGGAAACAAGCTGATTTTGAGAATTGAAAACAAGTATTTTTCATGACACTTCAATACTTTACCATTTAATTAACTGTAATTGTCTTTCCAAAATCCACACACTGTGATAGACTTAGTGAAATATCTCATAAACAGAGCATGAACCTGGATCAAGCTGGTTGGTACAAAAAGAAACAAACCCTGGATTATGCAAGTATGAGAACACAAATCCAAATCTATCTTTTCCAATTAGCCAGTATATTTATGCTAACTGAAGTGACCTTTCAGGTCCACAATCCTTGCCCAAAATTCCCTTTGGTGTCTTTTAAAATGTGGGTTTCTAGGATCAGACACCAAAATGTCTGTGCTTTTCAGCTTTACAGAACCTTACTAAAACAAAGAATCAAGATTAAAAAATATTTGGTCAATTTTGAATTAATAGAAAACCTGCTAAACTTGTGAACAAACCATTGACAATACGTCGTAAACAAAAAACTCTACACCAAAGAATTCTTTACTTGGATTTGCAGTTAGTTTGGATATTTCCACATAAGTGGTAGTTTCTCTTAGGTGTCCTCTGAAATGATTAAAGTTGATTTTTATAGTATATTCTGCCGGTTAGAAAGGAAGCAGCACATACATAGTCATATATTTTATGGAAATGCGTGTCCACCCTACTACATAATTTTAAATGTAGAACATATTTTTGGCATAGATGAACAGAATCTAGGCACAGAAAAATCTCAGAAGGTCATCTGATTCACTTCTTTGTGAAGAAGAAATTATTTCCAAACATGCTTTTTTCCCCCCTCACTTTTCCCCCTGATTTAGATTTATTACACCAAAATTCTAACACTATCCTTACGCAACTGTAAGATTCAAGTGGGCTTTATTCCCAGAAAGGTTTTTTATAATGTCATTACTACCTATCTTACCCCTGTAGCAGTTCCACGATTCCACAGCAGTCCCAACTTTTTGGGCTTTATGTACTACGCACACTAGGTACCCTATAATTTGTATTGAAAAAGGAATTTTTATTTACTTTTGTCTCTTCATATAAACCCCTAGTTCCACACAACTTCCATAGCCTAAAGGCAAAACCAGAAAGTTATCCTGTGTTTACAGTCAGAGGATGGTGGACTTCACTTGCAGTTGTACAGCAGCAGTGAGGGTTTTTCTCCCCACTGCACTTACCTACTCCTTTTGACATCTCTAGTATTAGCGAGATGTAGTGTATAATTACACAACCCCTGCAACTGTGGTATCTTAATAGTGAATTTTGTTTTCATTCAGATAGGAAAAAGCAGTAATAAAGTAATTCATGTTCCTCTTAAATTGCAGCTTTATTATTTCATACCAGAATTTAGTCTCTTAATAAGGAATAAGCAGACCAAATTGAAATATCTGCTTTTTTTTTTTTTTTCTCCTCCTTTCAAATTGCTCTACTTCAAAATGCCTTGCTTGCTGAGTAGGCACAGCTTGTGTTTAAGTGGCCGTTCTCAGTCTAGGGGTTAAAGGTTTCTTTGGGAGACCCATGTTTTCAAAAGAATGGCTTCATCCTGAGTTGTGTCAATTATAGAAAGGTCACTCTCCACAGCCAGAGCCCTGAGCCCTGAAATGGTTGTTGTGTTAAAAGCTGTCAGAGGCTTTCCTAAAAACTGCTGGGATAGCAATATTAACTTGGACATAATAAAAGGAAAGGTGAGGTAGAAAACCTTTTCACCCTTCCCTGCTATAAGAATTTGTCTTTTAGATACTCCTTGTGTTCATCCAAACCTGTCATTCATATTATTCCACTGTGGAAGATAACTTGTCTAAATATTGCTCTCCCTCATTCCCCCAGATTATCAACATTTCAGCAACCTTCTACAAAACATCAGAAGAACACATAAACTTTTCCAGCATGCTCTGAGGCAAGCTAAATGCGGCAATTTAAGACCTAACTAGCAGTTCTGTCTCCTTGTCTCCTCCACAGGAGGTTACCACTCCCAAAACAGCCGGTACCTCAGCCTCTTCAAATGTGCAAACCTAATTAGAGTGGGGCTGGGATGAACTGCCAGAATTTGCACTGAAGTGCCCCAGGCAGATGAGCACATTCCAATTCAACAATCCTGCTGCCCTATATTTGCACAGAGATGGCAACAAAAAGCTGCAGGGGAGGGAATTTGGAAACGTGTTAAACACTGCAGTTGTCTGCTAAGTGACCATAATTGCAGACCTGAGCTCTTCAGGTTCCTGCCTAAAACCATAGGGTCTCTCACCTGTGCGCAAGCTGGAAGAAGTTCAGCAGTAATATGAACATTCTGCCTTGTTCTTAGGGATGTGCTGTTTGCCCAGTTTGACCTACGGTGAGGCAGAGATGAAAGCCAAGCCAAGAAAATGGCTTTTTGCCACCACTAAGATGTGGGATTTCATGAAAAGGAGGAAACCAGTATTAGTCCCTCCACAGAAAAAAGTGAGGTGCAGTAGCATCATTTATTGGAAAACAGGAGCAAATCCGTGAAATGCTGGGGCACACTAGAGAAAAACTCAGCTTCCTTTCCCAGCACTATTTTAATTGGTTTTTTCCTAATACATCCAATGCAAGTACCCTGTGTTAGCATGCGTCTAACACTTGCTCTGACAACCTGAGATGAGCCGCAGCTCCTGAGCGCAAGACTGTGCTCCGCTCAGGACAAAACTCTTCTGCTGACCAATACCAAGTGCTCTTCTCTTCTGTTCCAGCCACGCCAGTACACCAGAGCCTGTGGGGTGCTTTGACTAACTGAAATGTTCTGCTCTGTCTTCTTATCACGGCTTTTTAATAACCAGGGAAAGTCTTATTGTGATGTAGCAAGGAAAATACCTGAACTTCTCCAGCAAAAAGCATTCCGAGTATTAAAATCCATTTCATGACATGTACTTTCTCTGTATTTTTAACATGTCCTTTCTCAGCTTAGGAAAGTATTTCTGTTTATAGATTTCCATTCTTCTCATTGCCCAGCCTCTGTTATCCTCCACTGGAACACTTTTCCTTTTGGAGAAAAAAAATCCCTTTGCTACCCACGCTGGTCACACTAATTGTTTTGGTTGGAAAAGACCTTGAAGATCACTGAGTCCAACCATTAACCTAACCGTGCCAGGCCCACCACTAAACCACGTCCCCAAGCACCTCATCCACATGTCTTCTCAATACCACAGGACAAATGGCTTACTACGGATAGAACTCCGCTGTCCTTGATATTTACTATTATTAGAGAGAAGCAAAACCAGGGGTTTGGTCCTGGCTGGAGGCCAAGGATCTCGACTTCCCTCAAGCAGCGGAATGTACTCCTCCTAAGCCCAGCTTCTCCTCCCTCCCTGCGGCCTGCGAGCTCTGCTGGGAGGCGGGGCACGAACCCAGTAAACCGGGCGTTTATGGGCCGGGCCGTGCCGGGGCCGCTCTGCCGCCGGGGCCGCTCTGCCGCCGGGGCCGCCCCTCCCGCCCCGCCCCGCCC
>JAVSBS010013377.1:0-17307 GCA_033124195.1 Coracias cyanogaster
TCCCCTGCACAGGCACAGGGGAGGGGTGACCTGCTGGGAAGTAGCTCTGCAGAGAAGGACCTGGGAGTGTTGGTGGATTAGTTAACGATGAGGCAGCAATGGGTCCTTGTGGCCAAGAAGGCCACTAGCATCCTGGGCTGCATAAAGAAGAGTGTGTCTGGCAGGTCAAGGATGGTTCTCCTCCCTCTCTATTCTGCCTTGGTGAGGCCACATCTGGAGGATTGTGTTCAATTCTGGGCTCCCCAGTTCAAGAGTGACAGGGAAATACTGGAGAAAGTCAAATGTAGGGCCATGAGGATGATTAAGGGACTGGAACATCTCCCTTACGAGGAAAAGCTGAGAGACTTGGGGCTGTTTAGCTGGAGAAGAGAAGGCTGAGAGGGGAGCTGATCAATGTTTATCAATATCTGAAAGGGTGGGTGTCAGGAAGATGGGACCGGGCTCTTTCCAGTGCTGGTGCCCAGTGATAGGACAAAGGGTAATGGGCATAAACTTGTACACAGGAAGTTCCACCTCAACATGAGGAGAAACTTCTTTACTGTGAGTTTGAAGGAGCCTGGCCCAGGCTGCCCAGAGACGCTGTGGAGTCTCCTTCTCTGGAGACTTTCAAAATCTGCCTGGACACGATCCTGTGTATCTCACCCTAGGTGAACCGGCTCTGGCAGTTGGATGACATGATCTCCAGAGGTCCCTTCCAACCCCCTACTATTCTGCAATTCCCCTCTGAGGCAGGGCGAGGGCAAACAGGTGCTGTTGGGTTGGGTTTTTTCGAGGGATATGCTGGTGCTGGGGCTCCCCTTCAAGCTCGGGCCTCAGGGCAGCAGGAGATGAAGGTCCTGGCACGAAGCCCTTGGCCGAGTTGATCCCGTGGCCAGGCAGCGTCCAAGCTCTGCAGCCAAGACCAACTGTCCCACAGGCGGGTTTGCTACCTACTGAGCAACCAAAATATTAAAAATTGCTAACATGTGGAATCTATTAGGACATTTAGAAGGAATTCACATTTCATTGTTTCGCTTGAAATATAAAGGTTATAAAACTTAATGGCCACATGACAAGGAAACTATATGAAACACTCGGAGATTTACAGAGCAACTGTTATGCTCTTTAGGCATGTGGGCTGAAAATTGCCTTACAATAGGCAACACAACCTGTGGTTTGAGTGCTGAGGTTTTCTGGCAGTTTTCTTTTTTCTTCTTTTTTTTTTTTGACCTTGCAGACTGGTATTCAGTTACCACAGCAGCTCCAAAGTCAAACAGAAACACAGCTTGTATCTTCTTTCAAGTATTTATTTCTTTTGTCCTGTTAACATCAAATAATGAAAGGAATTGTAAGGATTTTGAAGGGGGAGTAAAAAGAATGAAAGCAGGAGAAAGGAAAAAAAAAAACAACATAATGGCTTAATTTCTCACAGCATGTGCAGCACAAATGAACAGTAAACACATACCACGGAAAAATGCAAACAAAGGCTATGTTTGCTGAAAGTTCCAAGAAAAAAAACCATGGCAAGTGCCCCCAAGCAAACGTTTCTGCGATTAAATCCTCTGAGCCTTTGCATTTCTAGCCCAGTTCAGCACAGCAGACATCCTCCCCGGAACACACTTCACGAGCTGGCAGGAAGGAGCCCAAGGGCCGGGTTTTCAAGCCTTGTTTTGTTTTAAGGTGTGGAAATGTTGTGGCATTTAGAGGAAGATGTAATCTAATCTAACGGGTGAAGTACAAGTGTGAAAACTCAGTGACAAATGTGCCACCAGGGTTTGTCTCTACAGAGCAACATAATTAAGTAAGCAGCCGTTGATGAGCTACACCATATTTTGTTGTGCTGGTCAAACTGGGATCTTAGCACTGGCCTCTGAACCATAGGCCATGGACTTGGGACCTAAGCTGCTGTCATGGAAAGGCTTTAAGGTGGCCCTGTGTGTTACACCATCAGTAAAATCATCTATTGCCGCACCCTGTGACACCAGGTAGGACTGCAGTTTTGTGACAGCCTTGTCCTATGTATACAATAGCCATTGAGATGCTCTGGTGGGGCACAGTTTGCAAAGGTCTGCGTCAAAACGTGGTGGTTTTAATGGACGAGTTTCAAATCTACATTCCAAAGTCAGAGTGAAGAGGGACAATATAAACATGAGGTGAATTATGCCCAGCAGCAAGCACAACCCTTCTGCCAACCTTGGTGCCCTCAGTGTCTTCAGACCTTCTGCTCTTTCCCTACATTTGCTCAAATCTAAGCAGCAGTACACCTTTATTCCACTTGTGGTTTTATTTTTCTTAAATGAACTACGGGTGAGTATGCAGCAAAACAAGTGTCCCAAAAACATGATGCCATTCCTCTCATATGGAATTATGGCATGCCCTGATGTCACAGGCCACTTTTATATTAATTAACTATTTCCAGGATCAGCACAGTGTGGGTTTTTTCCCCCCTAACAATCTGAGGTGAAGAGAGAGGTGAATCCAGTGAAAGAAACAAAACCAAACTGTGAAAATGTTCTGCTTTAAAGCAAAGGCAGTTTTAACAGTATCTCAAGTTAGTTTTTTTCACTTGAAAATGTCTGTAAGCACGTTTTTGATCACAAGATTGGAATACGTCATGAGAACGCATTCAAGTATGCATTTGCATTAATATTGTTGCCAGAAGCCATCTCACAGCCATCATCAGACATACTGGAGCCCCTAGAAAGCTTTCTGTGGGATTGTAAGGCATCCAGCCAGGAGAAAGCAAAGCTACCATGTGATTGGGATGGCCAGTTCCACAGGAAAATGACATTAATGAACAGCAAGCACTCAAAGCAAGGGTTACAGTGAATAGTTTGCAAGCAAATCATTGGCTGAGAACCATTAAGTATGTAGAGCATTTGATAAATGAGAATTTGAAAGAAGTCTATTAAAAAATAATCCATTTAAAGAAAACAGGCTAATTTTACGGCACGAATTGCCTATGTCAAACAGCCCTGTTATCTCTGATGAAGATCACTAGAGTATGAGCTACCCATCCAGCCTCAAAGCATAGCCAGCATGATATGTACTTTACACTGCAAGAGGACACTTTCAGGAATCATTAGAACAATGTGTTTTAAAATTCCTGAATGGTGAACTAACAGGTTGGTGAGGCTGCAGCTTGAGCACTATGTTCCGTTTTGGGCACCACAGTATAAAAGAGACTTTGAGGTGCTGGAGTGGGTCCAGAGAAGGGCAACCAAGCTGGTGAGGGGTCTGGAGAACATGTCATATGAGGAGCGCCTGGGAGAACTGGGATTGTTTAGTCTAGAGAAGAGAATAAGGTCTCCACCTTATTGCTCTCTACAGCTACCTGAAAGGAGGTTGTAGAGCTGGGTGTTGGTCTCTTCTCCCAATTAACCAATGATAGGACAAGAGGAAATGGCCTCAAGTTGTGCCAGGGGAGGTTTAGGTTGGATATTAGGAAAAATTTCTTTAATGGGAGAGTGGTCAAGCCCTGGAACAGGTTGCTCAGGGCAGTGGTGGAGTCCCCATCCCTGGTGGTGTTCAAAAAATGCACAGACATGGCACTTCAGAACACGGTTTAGTGGTCATGGTAGTGTTGGGTTGATGGTTTGCCTTGATGATCTTAGAGGTCTTTTCCAACCTTAATGATTCTATGATTATCAGAGGAACTCCAACAGCAGTGCTGGGCATCCTGCAGTTCAGGGCTGGCACCGTATTTCCATTATTCAGACAGATGGGGAGGGTTTGAGTGTTTCACTGCATATTTATTTCCTACTTCAGTACTGTTCTGTAAATGCCAGTAGATCCACAGTTGAACTCTTTGTCCCAGGAAGTGGGGATGTTGCACATAAACCTCACATTTGCACTCTCTGGGCTTTTCATGCATATACTGCCCATTTCAGCAAACCTCCCTCCTCTCCGTGCTTGATTTTTACCTTATGATTCCCCCTTTGACCATAAAGTGATGTTCTGGTCAACCACACACTAATGTTCCTTCCCAGTGAAAATTCAAATCCTGCAGGTGCCCAAAAGTTGTCAGCTCCTGAGGCAGAAGTAATGCTCTCTGGGCTTCGGTACACTTCATGCTCTGAGGAGAGCTAATCTCAGAGATAGTTAGGGCAGTCTGCAGCGCTAATGTCTGAGAAGGTGTGGACACAGGCATGCCCAGGTGAGAGACAGCCTGAAGGGAAGGTGCAGACATGAATCATCTGCACACAAGGCATTCTGGTTCAGAAATTCTCTAAAACACAGTCCTCCCCAACAGGCACAACTGGAAGAGACAGACAAAATGATGAAAAATGAAGGGATCAGCAAAAATCAGACCAAACTAAAATAAAGTCAAGTGAAATAAACTCAGCATGGCTCCTGTGGCTCATTCAGAAGGTCTTCTCTGAGAGTTCATTTGCAGGAACTCAGTGCACTGAAGAAGAAAGGCAGGCTGTGACTTCCTCTGCTGGGTGCTATCAGGAGCCACTGGCCAACCTGACAATATGAGGAGGTTTTTAGAGGGAAATGCTGAAGACTGCACCGCTACCTACCAGATGGCATCACAGGCAACATGACTTCTGCCAGAAAGCCCTGGTGCTCCTAAATATTGAGCTTAAGAGTTTGAAAGAATTAAGATTATTTCCTTGATTGATGTAGGGAATGAGAACTGTGAGGAGCACTTGGCCGAATTAAAAAATAAAGTAGAGTTTTTACATAAGAAAACTTAGAATTCTATAATTTGTTTGAACAGAGGGTACCTATATCAGGAAACCTGGTTTTAAAACTGGAATGAAGATGCTTTGACTCTATGTTTAACACAATCAAAATGAATAAGGGTGGTGAGAGACCGGCACAGGTTGCCCAGGGAAGCTGTGGATGCTCCAGCCCTGGAGCTCTTCAAGGCCAAGTTGGAGGGGGCTTGGAGCAACCAGGTCTAGTGGGAGGTGTCCCTGCCATGGCGGGGGGCTGGAATGAGACAATCTTTGAGGTCCCTTCCAACCCAAACCACTCAATGATGATGATGAAGTCAGAAGGCTCAAGGCTATAATCCTGTGATGATGGAAGCAGAACATTCTACTGAATTATTAAACATAACTGGCTGTACATGACTTCTGTGGTTTTCAGTGTCTGTAGCAACTTCTGCTGCATGACATCAGCTTTTTTTTTTTTTAATTATTTTTCTATGTGAGCATCAGATCTCTCCTAAATAAATCCAAGGCTGTATTTCACTTTATTAACCTGCTTGTTAAACCTCAGCTATGCCAACAGGAGGATAGAGAAGCTGAATGTGTTTTACTGTATTAGAATAGTTGATGTGGGTGAAGAAGGGTTTTTCACAATAGCAGACGTGTCAGATCACTGGTACTGAATATTCAAGAATATTAGAATATGCAGTTACCAACTATTCAGCTACTGAAGCACACACAATATTGGTGCTGGTCTCTCTCTCTCTCTCTCTGCTGGCTTTTGCATAGCCCTTAGAATAGTTACAAAATCTTGTCCAGCTCTGCAAGTATTCACCATGAATTTCCAGCCCTGATGGAGTCCAGAAGAGACCATGAGGTATTTCACCGCTGGGGAAAAGGCTAAGCATAGCTCACAAACAGATTTGTGATTCTGTTTAAATTTTTGCTGATTTGAGTTATCATATCCTTCCCACTTTATTTATTATTAATGAGGGGAAACGTGGCCTGAGACCTGAAGGAATCAGCCAGGAGATTCTGCGACTTCTCTGTCTGGTACCTGAGAGAGTCTTCTCCATTCTCCAAGGCTGACACTGAGCCAAATAATTGCTTTGTTCTCTGATGGATGGATATGTTTTTTTAAAAGCACTTATTTTGCTACATCCAACAGCTGAGAGAGCAGAGACAATGAGTTTGTCACCTCTGCTGTTACTTGTAACGGGCAACATTGCAGAGGGTACAATGACCATGAGAGTGAACAGACTTCGCCATGGCACGGCTGCGTGAAATCAGCATTACCTGCAGGCTCCAGGAAGAGGAACTGTGTTCGGATATCACTTGTTTTCCATTATGACCATTTCCATCTTCTGTCAACATTCTTCTGAGACGAGCCCTTTGTACTATAAACCCTTATTCCATATGACAGCATTTTTCATATAGCCAAGGTATTCCAGAAATCAGATCAGCCCTGCATCTATTTCAGTCCTTGCTCTCTGGATAATAGCACTAATAGTTTACTTTCCTGTAAAGATAGCAAAGAATCCCCTCCTTTTCTTACACAGATGTTAATATAACATTAACCCTAACCCTAATGTGCCAGAACAGTATCTGGGCACTGTCATCAGATCAATAGCAACACTCAGGACAGATGCAGCAGCTTCTGGCTACGCTCCAAAGTGTCCAATGCTAAAAAAAGGAAGATGAAGTGGTGTTTCAGTTGATGTATTCAGAGGCCCCAGCGTTTGCACATGGTGCTTCAGGGGAGGGAGCCAGACGGGTCAAATCTGAGGCAGGACTTCTGAGGGTCACGTAGGCTACTATCAGACACCTAAGGGCAATTGGAGGCCCCACTGCAGTACTTGGGTTTGGACTGGCTATCACAGGTCATCTCATTCCTTAATTGATATTTTCACACTAGAAGTTTAAATTTGTTTGTTCAGCAACGATATGTACCACAGCTTTCCATGCAGTCTTCCTCTCTACAAGGACACTGTAACAGTGCTGTGCCCAGGTAAGAAATCACAGTGACAAACTGCCACAGAAGACTTGGAGAAAGCCCATCTTGGAAGCCAGGGTCATTTTCATACAGACGCCAACAGGCTTCTGAGATGTCTCGATTTAAGGCATTGATATACCAGCAGTGTTCTTCTCTACATGAACTCTGCATCACCTGGGGAGGAAGGTGTTTGGGGAAGATGTCAAATAGCAACCTTTCATTTTTGTATTCTTTTTATCATTTGATAAAAATAGACAGGGACATTTCACACCTAGGATGCCTGCCTGTGAAAAGCCTTTATGATACAGAGGCAATTCTTTCAGAAAAATAAAATTCAAATTAAAAAATGCTTTGCATAAGAAAAATACAGGAAACCGAACCAGAGCTGCCTAGAAGCACTAGGTCCGGATCATCAGTGACAGAAGCCAGAGAAGCGCATGTCCTTGTAATACCTAGGCACAATGGATGACCTTTGCAGCTGGCTAGAAAAAGGTGAGTGGTGAGTCACCCTGACCTTCATTGGTTTTACACGTAGGGGTTGCTTTCCCTTCCTTGGAACAACAAAGAGCAACTGGTGTATCGGCCTGTTCCGAGCCAGCAAGATACGAAGTTAAGGGACTGCTTTTCAGGGCACGGTGACCCATAGGAACGAGCAGGAGTAACAACACGATCCTTTTACAGACTCTGTGTTGGCTGGAATCCACGTGCCTCTACTGTTATAGACCTTCAGGAATATAAAGTGGTGCCTCACCTCTGTCTGTTCAGGGCCACCACATTCCCTCTAAGATTGCATCTATCCCCTATTTTGTTCTCTCAAATACTTACTCTTCAGTCACTTTCAAGCTCAAATGAGAGTGATTTCTTCCCTCATTTAAGGAGGAACTGTTCTTTTCTAGATTTACGCAGAAAAATCAGGATATATGTTCCCCTTGATTTATTTTTCTTTGCATTAATATGTCATGATGCCCCTGGCAAAGGCTAGCATAAGGAACTAGTAAGAATGGACTCTTTGGGAAGGTGTGAAGATATAAATTGTCTCCTCAGAGGTCCACATTTTTCCATCGTATCCAGTCCCGGCAGGCTGGATCAGTACGGGTTTCTGCCAAAGCATCAGCTTCACAGATCTGCTACAGAAACAAGAGGGTCTTGTGTTTCAAGAGAAGATGACAGGAGCAGGGGGAACTCAGTACCTTCTTGTGGTACTGGCAACACTCAAGTTGTGTCCTGTGTCCTCCACCTGTAGACTACAGACTGGCGTTCTTCAGCCCCATCAAAACAGAACCTGGTCTTTTCTCTAACCATTACCTTGCTGATCTGACGCACCTCAACAGTACAGAAAGGGCTGCTTCTGTTGAGGCTATCAACTCCCTGAAGGTACTGAAGAAAGGTACTGAGGCCATCTTAGTAGAATAGAGATGGGAAGAGAGGCCGTTTATCAGCCAGAAAAGTGACTGAATTGACAGCTTCCCATAGGAACACTGGGTAAAAGAGAATGAGCAACAGGGAGGTGGTGAAGTTCTGGTTTCCTTTGTGTCCTTCTCCAAGTTAGCTGCTGAAATCTGTGAGAGGTGCCTGTCACTATTGACATCTCAAGACCTCTTCCAGAAAAGCACTCTTAACTATCTTTGTTGGGTTCACTGCTGCTTGTGACTGACAGGTTTCGCTCGGTCTCCAAGCTCTGGCAGGCTGAGAAGCAGTACCAGGCTGAAGGATCTTAGCACTGGGGGGTGAGGGCTACAAAGACAGTGCAGAATTATTGGTTGTTTGGTGAAACATACAGATTACATCTAACATAATCTTGCTTTACCCCCAAATTTATGAACAAGTGCTGTCACAGAAGTGGCTGTCACTCAGACTAAGTTTAATAAAGCCCCATGAAGAAATAAAAACAAAATAGATGATCCAAGGTCACCCTGTATTCTTTTCTCAACAGTTGCACTTCAGCTAGAGGAAAACACGAGGCCAAATTAATGTCTGCTATGAACAGATGTGTTCTCTTTGAAATAAATGCACCCACTTATGCTCTGACTGCATTAAGTCTGTTACCGGGGTTTTATGAGATTTGGCAAGTGCAGTGCTATCTGTTAATATCTGAAGGTGGGAGTGTTCAGGGAGTTGTCTGAAAGCCTTGCAAGCCTAGATCTGATCATATCCACCCACGCTAATTAACACATTACATAAAAGTACAAGTTTCTCTTTGCAAACATGAGAATCACTTGCCCAGGCACTTTCTGTGAAGTTCTAGAAGATCCACAGGGATGGACCCTGTCCCTTTTTCACCTCAGCAGAACAATGGGTGAGTAGGTAGAGCACAGATCCCACCCTCAGGGCTCACGCCTTTTCTTCATCCTGCTAAAAAGATGCCATCAGCAGGGCTATGGCTGGAGGGACCTTTTTAAAATTCACCAAGGGTGCATAAGGGAACATGATTCTTTTTTCTTCATCAAAACCAAAATACAAAATTAAAATATTGAGCACAAGGAATCAGATTTACTTACAAAGGACTCCTCCTCTCCCTGCCCTGCTTCGCTAATTCTCAAAATTACTGTGTATAAACAGCAACCTCTGAGAACACCTGGAACTGAAAAATCTTCCCATTTGAACAGGGTAATTTTGTGTCAGGAGAACGTACATCCCCAAACAGCTAACATTTCTTTATCATTCTGATTTTAAACCAGCAGCAATCTGCATAAAAACAACAGCAAAACCTCTTCTACTTCATAGACTAGAGCAAGGAAAACTCATTTTGTATGAAACTCCTGTGACCTGCTCCTATAGCTTCACCTAGATTCCTCCAGCAGGATAATAAATATATACCCGAATTTCGATTTACTCCAGACTCTTTGTATGACATCTGGCTTCAATATGGTGGCACTGAAAAGTGCAGTAATGACATAGGAAAACAGAAGGAAAAAAAATAATTGTGCAGTGGAAAGCAGGAGGCAGCGGAGGGAGCAGGGAAAACCAGAATTAAAATAAGTCAAAGGGCGGAAATTCCTTTGAGAAGGCCCTAGGCTTCAACAAAGCTTGTCGACATTTGCAGCACTTTAAGATTACCCAATACTAACCTTATGTGAAAAGGGACAGTAGACCTCAGCAGGCATTCCAGAGGAGCCTTTCTATTTAAAAAAAAAGGCTTCAAATGCATCCATCTGAATTTGCAAGTCGCTCACTGGATGGAGAGCGTTCTATCTCGCAACACTCCGAGAAGAAACTCTCTTACCCAACCCTTCCTTACTTACTATCTGCAAAGCAAAGTCAATGTTTTCCTCATTATTTTCTGTTTGCTGCATGCCTCTCCCCCACTGTGATTGCTATTTGACCTGCTGTCCGCTCAGAGACCCTGAGGGAAAGCGAGAGGGAAGTCTGTGCCTGCACCAAGAGAGGAGCGAGATGATGAGAGTCTCAGCTACCTTCTGACTTGTTTGTATTCATTAGAAAGAAATCAACAGCACTTAGTCTGCAAGACAGCCTCTGCAGACAGGGAACATCCGTGCGGCGCAGGAAAAGAGCAGATTCCTCCCAGGCAGGTTTTGGGGATGAGTGGGGACCTAATTGCAATGTGTGGATTAGTTGTTTTACCTCACTTTTGCAGGAAGGATGTTATCAACAAGTAGAATCTCAGCATAAAGGTTTAATAATGGGGACGCTGCAGAGTCCCCTCTTTCACCAGTTCTCTTTGCTCTTGCCTCCACAAGCCTGGCATGCCCGGCTGTGATTAATGGCAAACTGGAAAGGATTAGAGTGCGTAAGGGGAGGGGCGTATAATCATCGCTTCCCCTCCCTGGCGTCTCTTGATAAATACGGTACCTTCAGTATTCCTGGCAGATCCAGGAAGGGTTCTCCCCTCACGGCACTTGTGTTTTCAATGAACTGAGTTTCTTCTCAAAAAATTGAAAAAAAATAAAGCTGAAAGCATCTATTAGGGTGGGCGTCAAAATCACAGAGATCAAAGTCTCTTTTCATCCTCTCCAGAGAGCCTCAGACATCTTGGAATTTGAAACAAAACGCCATTGTAAGAAACCTTTTCAAAGCTGGCACAGTGCTACAGCTTGTACCTTCTGCACTCCGAAGGAAAGCACTGACCCAGGGAGGGGAGCACCTCGGAACACCCGCGCAGGCGGAGGGGCCTCAGTGCCACTTCTGGCAAGATCCTCCGTGAACTGCTCAAGAAGAGCTCTATCTACTGATCTGCAGTAAGGTTCAGAACTCCACGTTCACAGAACTGCACCTTATTTGGTCTCTTTTCCACATGGCAGAGTCACAGGAGTATTTCAAACACAGCTCACAGCTCTTCTGCTGTAACTCAAATCTCTTTCAGGAAATTATATATTTCAGCATATGGGGGTTTTCCTCATCTAACTTTTCTGTATAGAACTTCTTTGTTTATGAACAAATACTCTTTTTTCTTTCTATAGCATGTTCCATTTACATTTGCTGAGCTTTTTAACAAACACTTAGGTAGATAAACTTACAACTTTGGAGGTAGAGAAACACTAGAAATATCTCTTTGCAGCTCAGGGTGCACCTTGAAATTATGCAGCTTGCCCCAGGTCACATACGACATCTATGGAAAAGCTCAAAATTCCAGTCAGGACCCTAAATTCACTCCTTGACTTAAACCACTTGGCCTTCCTTGAGGCGCTTCGTTCCGGTCTTCTCCAGTTAAGTTCACTACTTTCCTGTAATTATACTAATTCCTCTTTTAGTAGTGTTCCAAATATATTTCAGCTACATTACCATGCCTAGCACTGCACACTGCATCTGGCTTAGGAATGCAGTGTTGCTCTTACTAGGCTGTCAAAGAGAATATATCATTACAAAAATAAATAATGTCTAGCTGCTTCTGGCATCTCAGTCCGAGCAGTATTTATCACTTCTGGCTGATCAGTGCCTGATTCAATGCCCCTAAAAAACAAGGGGTGTATTGGTGGTTGAATTCAACGTGCATTTAATCAGGTCTTTGCTAACTGTGCTTCCAAACTTCACATTTCATGAGCACTACAGTACTGGCTCTTCTATTTTTAGAGCATTATTCCACTTACTTCACTGTGCAGATTGATACAATGGATTTTCCTCTGCATGGATTATGTCAGTGAATGTGTGTTTGTACAAGCAGGCTCTAGTTTTAGTTCTGCATTTAGGTCATCTCCAATGTGATGCTGCCTACGTGCGTGGCAATCTGGGATTAATGATAAAAATATATATATATTTTATCATAAATGAACAAAAATATTCAGAAAGACAATTAGATTTCATATATAAGTTCAGTGACAGAAAGAATCTCCCACTATTCAAACTGCCTACTCTCTGACTGAGTCTTCCTCTCCAGCCTTCACAAGTGAAGCAAGAGCCTTCTGGGGCCCAGCACAGACCTTCCAGACAGAAGTCCTGGGTGGCCTTTCACAAAGAAAACACTGCTCCAGTTTGCTCCCTCCCTGATGTGAGCTGGGGACAGTTTCATCAAGGGATGTACAGTGAAGAAAGGGAAGGAAGCTTCCATTCAACATCCATAACTTTTAGTTCTTCAAAGTATTTTTTAAGCTCCCCATTTAAAACGCTGAAACGAGACCAGTAGCAGTTTGCAATTGCCATTCCTCCTAAGAGAGGGGATAAAGTAGGTGCGGGGTGTGATGTGCTGCCTCTCAACGGAGACAGCCTACAGACACTCGAGAAACAAAAATGACATCTTAAACTATGAGTAGATTGAACAATTGAACTCTAAAGAATTAAACATCATATAAACATTTGACACATTTTGTTTTTCTTTCCAAGGGTCCATAGTCTCGTCATTCAATCCTGTGCAAAGGTCGTGTTACTATGGATATGACCTGCAAGAAATGTGTTGCCTCAAGAGCAGCGCGAGTCACATGAACAGGCTAAAAGCCAAGCCCGCTGATTCACAGTCTTGTCAGGATTTTCATGCTTGTGTTGGTCTCACTGAAGAATAGTCCTTGCACCATCAAGTCTATGTTCGTCCTTTAAAAGTGTTCATGCAGGTGTAGCTCCCAGAAAACTTGTGGATTTCTTCAAGTGCTGCCTGAGGGAGAATGCTGCAGGAGAAGCAGAAAGAAAATCAGCAGACCAGACAAACCAGACAAAAAAGAAGGAAATTCTTCACCCTGAGGGTGGTGAGACACTGGCACAGGTTGCCCAGGGAGCTGTGGATGCTCCATCCCTGGAGGTGTTCAAGGCCAGGTTGGATGGGGCTTTGAGCAACCTGGTCTGGTGGGAGGTGTCCCTGCCATGGCAGGGGAGTGGAACTGGATGATCTTTAAAGTCCCCTACAACCCAAACCATTCTGTGGTTTTATGATTCTATGATTTCAGCCAGTGCAGTGAGGTGGGTGCCGAGCGCTTGCATGTAAAGGCTCAGAGAAGGGACCTCTCCTCCAGGTTTGTGGATAATTGGAGGCAGGAAGCGCCAAGAAATAGTCAGTGCTTTAAAGAGCGTTTTGTGGAGACAGGCGGTGGAAAGGAATGTTCCCATCTACAATGTTTGATGTGGAAAAAGCATCTAGGTAAAAAAGGGTGGGGGGGAGCAGAATCCACTGTGGCTGTGGTGCAAGTGCGCAGATCCGGCCAAGGATCACCTGTCAGAAGTGACATGGTTCTGACTCGTGGTGTTGGGGCTGGAGGAGACGGAGGCCAGCACCCTGGGTGGGGTTTGTGTGGTGTATGTGGCAGCCTGGGAGAAACCAGCCCCCAGGCAGTGTTCCTGCTCCCTGCTCCGGCATGGTGGCATTGCCCAGGGACGGCACCACCACCCCGTGCCCCTCTGGCCATGAAGAACCTCAGGTTTCGTCCGTGAGGCTGTTCCACCTTCCCAGTGCACAGCAGGTTTGGGGGGAGCAGGGCGGTGTGTGGAGTGGGGGCACCCCGAGCTCACCTGGGGGGCAGCCCCCAGCCCTGAAGGTGATTTGGGTTGGGGGTGGGATGGGATTGGAGATGGGATGGAGGGGGTAGGGATGAGATGGGGGTGGGATGGATGGGGACAGGGATGGGATGGATAGGGATGGGAACGGAATGGGATGGGGAGAGGGATGAGATGGAGCTGGGGATGGTAGTGATATGGAGATGGGATGGAACTGGGATAGAGTGGGATGGCTTGGGATAGAGATAGGGATGGGGATGGAAATAGGATAGAGATGGAATGGGGTGGGATGGAGATGGGATAGGGATGGGGCTAGAGATGTGTGTTTCGGCTGCACTGGGCAGGCAGCAGCTGGCTTCCAGGAGCAGAAGCTCCAGAGGCGTGCGGGAGCCAGGGCCGGTCGGGCCAAGCGCCGCCTTTGTCCTGCGGGGCTGGGGCCGAACTCCAGCTCCAGGCGCTGCCCGGCCAGAGCCCCGGGACAGGCGGTGCCCCGAGCATCCAGCCCCTGCGCAGCCCCGGGCCCTGGGGCCGGGCCGGGGTTCGCTGCCTCGCCCCGCCCGGGGGGTGCCGCGGGTCCGGAGAGCGGCGGGTGGGCGCGGAGCGAGCGGCGGGACCCGGAGAGTCCCCGGGGGAGCGGGGCCGGCATCGCAGGGAGCGCAGTGACACCTAGTGCGGGACACAGGGACACCGGGACAGCGGGACAGCGGGACACTGGGACAGCGGGACACTGGGACACCGGGACACCGGGACAATGGGACAACGGGACAACAGGGCACGGCATCGGGACATGGCACCGGGACATGGCACCGGGACACGGCATTGGGACACAGCATCGGGACACGGCACCAGGACACCGGGACACCGAGACACTGGGACACGGGACAGACACGGGGACACGGGACATGGGGACACCGGGACATGGCACAGACACGGGACAGACACCAGGACATGGGACAGACACTGGGACACGGAACAGACACGGGACAGACATGGGGACACAGGACATGGGGACACGGCACAGACATGGGACAGACACCAGGACATGGGACAGACATGGGGACATGGGCACAGGCATACAGGCACAGGGACATGGGATGTGGGGTTACGGGGATGGGGACATGGCAC
The DNA here is from genome assembly GCA_033124195.1 of Coracias cyanogaster. Lineage (NCBI taxonomy): Eukaryota > Metazoa > Chordata > Aves > Coraciiformes > Coraciidae > Coracias > Coracias cyanogaster. The sequence goes on from JAVSBS010013377.1 coordinate 14,632, forward strand.
ATGCCTACATGGGACAGGGACACTGGGACATGGCACGGGGACATGGGGACACGGGACACGGGGCCATGGGGACACGGGCATGGGATATGCGGACACAAGGACATGGCACAGGGACAGGGGATATGGCAAAGGGACATGGAGACAAGACACAGAGATATGGGGACATGGACATGGACAGGGGGACATGGACACAGGGATACAGGCAGGGACACGGGGACACAGGCATGGGGCATGGCACAGGGACATTGCAAGGGGACATGGAGACATGACAGAGACACAGGGATATGGACATGGGGATACAGGCATGGGACATGGGGACAGGGACATGGGCATGGGAACATGGGCACAGGGTCATAGGCATGGAACACGGCACAGGGACACAGAGGCATGGAAACAAGGACATGGACATGGGATATAGGGACATGGACACAGGGCACGGGCACTGGAACATGACACAGGGACATGAGGACATGGACACTGGGACACGGGAACAGGGACACAGGCACCGGGACACAACACAGGGATATGGGCATGGGCACAGGGACACAGGGACGGGGACATGGACACGGACACAGGAACAGGAGCATGAACCTGGACACGGACATGGACATGGGCACAGGCATGGACATGGGCACGGAGAGGGACATGGGCATGGACGTGGACATGGAGAGGGACATGGGCACAGGTCCTTCTCTGCAGAGCTGCTCTCCAGCTGCAGTGTGACTTCAGGAGAGCTCTGCAGGGCTGAGGGTCGAGGGAGGGCTTCTTGTCGATGACGATTTTTTTTCCCCCCCTACTTTTTCACTTTGCTCATACTCTTAATTTGCTCTAGTTTGATTGAGGCAATGAAAACAAGGCTCAGGCTTTTAATCCGAGGAAGTGAGAAATTGCCTATTTGTGAAACGTGCGAGCCAGCGGATGGCTGAGCCCTGCTCTGCTCCGTTCCGGGTGAATTCCGCTGGTAATTGGCTATAAATACACTCTCATTTGGTGACTGATTTTAAGTATATTTATTCTACTTAGGTGTGGAAAAATATTCCTGTTGATCATCTCTCCTGAGGCCTTCATCAGGCAAGCTTAATGAAAAGAAGAGACAGGTGCTTTTCAGGATTTTTTTTGTTTTTTATTTTTTATTTTAAGGAAGACTCGTAGCAGTGCCTCTTTCATCCTGGTCTCCTGCTGAGCACCATGAGGTCCTATCTTACTGCAGGATCCTCTGGGTTTCGCAGTATGAATATTCACAGCTTGGTTCCCCTCCATTTTGTTAGAAAAAAAGATGGAATAAATGGTAATGAAAGCATGGAAAATGTGCAGGGTTTGATTGGGTTTGCAGAGAGGGTTATGAGGAAATGGAGGTACACTGAAGCTGGACCAATGGAGAACAGAATAGAGGTTTGTTTAGTTAGAAGAGACCGATGACAATCATCTCATCCAGCTGCTTGACCACCTCAGGGATGAGCCTCCCTGCTCAAGTATTCCTACTCATTTTCCTGGAGCCAGGCGCAGTCAGGCTCTTCTCCTAAGGAACAAGTGATAGGACAAGATGAAACATCCTCCAGTTGCACCAGGGGAGGTTGAGGTTGGACATGAGGAACGATTTCTTCGCCACAAGGGTTGTTGCGGGCTGTCCCAGGCTGGGCAGGGCAGCGGTGGAGTCCCTGTTCCTGGAGGGGTTTCCAAGCCGTGGAGATGTGGTGCTGAGGGCCAGGGGTTAGTGGTGCCCTGGCAGTGCTGGGGGAATGGGTGGACTCAATGATTAAGGGTCTCTTCCACCCCAAGCAGTTCCATGACTCCACACCCCGCTCACAGCAGCGAATCTCAGCAGTGCTCTCGGCAATTCCATGCAGATCTATCTCGCAGCTGGCACCAGCCGGCCCTTCGCAAGGCCCCACGTGTCAGACAACTTCCATGGCTGTTTCCCTTAAAATGATGCTTCTCTCAGCGCTGCTTTTTACCAAAAATTGATAGGTTTTAGGTTCACTTCAACAGCAAGTGTCAATTATATGGAAATATTATTGTATTTTCCTGGGCTGTTTCACACTCCTACATGTTAAATTCAAACCCCTACGTGTTTAATTTGCACGCAAAGCTCAAGTGTGCAGAACACGAACACAGGAAGGGAACAAAGACTGGTCCCTGATGGTGAAGTTCCCGGCTTGCAGGCACAGTGTCTTCCAGCAGTGTAAGGAATACGATGCAAGTCAGGCTCCTCACCACACTTGTGCTCTAGACCCTTCCCCAGCTTCACTGACCTTCTCTGGACATGCTCCAGCCCCTCAAGGTCCTTCTGGGAGTGATCTTAAAGGTCTTTTCCAACCTAAATGATTCTATGAAGCCCAGGATCAGGGTTCTAAGGCCATGATGTTTCCTTTTTTAGGTGTTTGTGGTAGACAAAGAACGAAACAAATTTGGGAGACGGAGTTAAATCCATTTAAGGGCAGATAGATGTCAAGATTGACAAGCTTTTTAAAGTTAGTGCTGTCAGTTGGTACTTACAAGTTATTACAATTTATCTGACTGGGCTGTCTGGTAGCATCTTATGATATGCAAACCATATTTTACTTAATATTTTAAGTAATATTAAAATACTGGAAAATCCCTGCTGAGGAAAGGCTGAGAGCCCTGGGGCTGCTGAGCTGCACAAGAGAAGCCTCAGAGGGGATCTGATCAATGCTG
>JAVSBS010013377.1:17407-33128 GCA_033124195.1 Coracias cyanogaster
GCTTTGAGCAACCTGGTCTGGTGGGAGGTGTCCCTGCCATGGCAGGGGGCTGGAACGAGATATCTTTGAGGTCCCTTCCAACCCCAACTGTTCTACGATTCTATGTTTTATTTTTCCCAAATAATGTGTAGAATCTTGTGCTCTGAAATACCCAAAGTTAAACTGAGTTCTCTGGTTAACTTGCCATCTGCTTGTGCTAGGCATATGGCCTCCTTCTTATACAGTGTGGATGTAGATATAATCTCTGACAGCTACTGTAATGGAAAATTAATGATTCATTCTTATAATAAAAGAGAAGGACCACAGCCCTTTTTCAGCCTGTAGAATTTCTGGGAACTTTTTAAGAGTATCCCAAATTTTACATTCAGAGCGAAGCATTTATTGTGAATTAATTTTTCTTGTTTCAAATGCAGTATTTTAATTATTTTCCACATAAATCTTATGGTCTTGTTTCAGTTCCTGACTAAAGCAGGTTTTCCAAAGGCTTTAAGTGCAAACTCTCATGGAAACACAATTTTAAAGTTCCTTTCTCATTACTTGGTTCAGGATATGAAGTTATGACTTTCTTTCCATACAGACTTTAAAACTCCTGTCCCAATCATACACATTTTTTTAATATATAGTTTAATTGCTTTAACACAGGTGATACTCTCTAAACACAGCTGTGATGTACAGAAATCTTTTAAAATCTAAAGCCCAGAGTCCAAAGATTGGCTTACTAAATGAAAATCAAGTACATGCACATGTTGTTACATTTCCTAGATACAAATTCCAGTTCAAAACTCCGGAATCCAAATTTTGGGAGTTCAACTGGTTTCATAAAGGGGTTACACCCAGGGAAAAGGATCCACAAAGGGCATCTCAGAAAGTTTTCTCCCTTTTGCTCCTATGACTGTCTTTCATGGGAAGGGATGAACCAATGTGATATTGGGTTACAGTCAAGCTGAGGTTCACCTTGGTTCACCTGAAATAAGGCCATGAGATTTCTGTGGAAAACAATTAAAATACTGTATTTCAAAAATTAAGGAAATATTTACCTTTTCAGGATGACAAGAAGATGCATTGTCCATGGAAGGAGTAAGAAGGCTTGATTCATCTGAACAGCTTCTACTGTCCTCCTAGCCACTGTCTCTGGCTTGAGAGGAGGAAAAAGATTAGGGAACCTGAATAAACAAAGCAAAAATAAAATAATTATTTGTTAGCCAAACTCTTTCTTTAAGATAAGACTGTCCAAGTCCTGTTACTCACTAAGTTATATATAGCTGGTTACTGGCACTCGAACACGTCCCAGAAGTGGGAAGAAGCAGAAAGTTCCAGTTCCAACCAGAAAAGCTGAAAAGCAGAAAGCCCAGTTCCAACCAGTACTGCCGGGTCAGCTAAACAGCTAAGAATGTTCAGGGATTTTCTTAAGCTGCATGCAAACCAACACCAAAATGCTGTCTTTTCAGTGTTGCGCTCTCTCTGTTGCACTTTGATTGATTCCAATTCTTGACAGGTGAAAGACAAATATTTTCCCCCACTGCTTTTAATACTAACCATAAGGTTTTTCCCAGCTCCAGCAACAGCCTGACACTGTGTATTTTCTTGACTAAGAGAGCACAAACTATATTAATAGGTTATTTTTGTCCATCGTAAAAGATTAATTGGTCAGCCATTAGTCTTTGAATTTAGCTTGTTCTCTTGGAGGTAAAAAGGAGGTACTGATAGCCTTACTTCAGTAAGTGGCTGTCATTCCTTTCAGTGGGAAATAATTAATTATTTCAACAAATAAAGAAGGAATTTGTACTGTTAATTCTCAAGTAATTTGTAGGCTGCTCCTTTTGAATGACCTCAATTTCCAGAGTGCCTCTCCTCCCTCGCTGGTGGCTGCATGTGCCCCAAATGCGCTCAAGGAAAAACAGCTTTCCCTTTCCTCTGCAGAAGCAAACGGCCCAGGCAGGCTGTAGGAACACACCAGCAGGCTGAGGGAACCAGTCTGATGAGTCCCAGGTGACCTAGAGTGACCCTCTGTTCCCAGGCAGCCAAATCAGACATCAAATTCTCTTAACTAAATGAAGCATTAATTAGGAGTGTATCCTGATGATTCATTTAAAATGAGATGCTTTATTGTAGTTCCCCTGGACTGACCTGATTCTCATGCCCTGGAACATCTCTGTGCTCGTGTGGAAGGGCAGGACTGTTGTGGCGTTCACTCCCGGACAGTCGAGCAGCCCCAAGGTCAGGCTCTCCATAAAGGCAAAGGAGGAGGCTTTGGAGGTGCAATAGTCAATGGCACCGGGGATGGCTGACAAGGCCAGCACAGAGTTCAGGCAAACAATGTGTCCATTCTGCAGCTCCAGCATCCTTGGCAGGAATGCTTTGGTGGTCTGAAGGACAGCAGAGTTGAAAATAAAAAAGGTTTGCTCAGTAGAGATACAAGAAAACCAGTAGGTACTGAAAAAAATAAGGTGACACAGAGACAACAAGGCAAACCGTGCGGTTCATGATGCTAGGAAAGGAGTGGGAAGGCACCTTGTGGCTTTGTCATCTTCTGCAAGATTCTAACAGGCAAAGTGTGTGTAGAAACAAACCAAAATCTTCCCTAGCATATAAGTAAGCAGCTAAAGGCCACAAACAGAATGCATTGTACGTTTAAGAACTTGTAGAGGATAATTTGTCTTCAACAAAGTGATAAAATTGCAAGAAGCTCTTTTAAAATTACTATTACCTTACTCAAAATGGAATGGGTGTCACACATCAAAGAAGCATGAGAGTATATTGCTCAGGGGAGGACCCTGAGCAATGTAGTCTCATGCTCCTCTGATGTTCCGTACACTCCACAAGCTCAGGCTTTCTCAAAAGAAATAAAATGTTTTACTGGAAATCACAGAATGGGGATACAAAAGCATCAAATACTATGCTACCACTGGAAAAATTAAATTTTGTTTAGACTTCTTTCCTCTGGCCTTTGCCCCTTCCATTGTTTTTTCTGTCTCCTTTTTACATCAGACTGATTTTACCAAGCACCACTGAGAAAGATCTAGTACCAGCCAAGTGTTTACCAGCCATCATCTGTCACTCTCGTTGCCAGTTCCTCAGAACTGGCATGTGATACAAGAGGTTATCTTACCCAGAACTGCCCCAGGGTGTTGATGTGCTGTGATTTGAGCAGTGCATCATCGTCACTGTCCATCAGGCTCTTCCCATGGACCACAGCAGCATTGTTCACCAGGATAGTGATATCACCCACCTGCAAAAAAAAGCAAATGACTGGTTACAACTAATGCCTCTCCTCACAAATCAGCAGTCACCATTGTATCTTAACATCCAGTACTGCCTAAATACATCATTCTCTCCGTAGCTTTTGATGTTCCTCCCTACAGGCCTTGTAATCCTTTCTCACCTAAAATAGGTAGCCAGACTTTGTACCACAGTCTGGATGGCCACACTTCTTTGTTCCCCAACTTGCCAATATGTATTGTTTTTTCTCATCAAATATGAGTCACTACTGAATTCTGCCCACAAACCATGTTTCCACAGACCCTGACCTTTTCCCGCACAGCTTTTGCTTGCCGATAGACCTCCTCTCGATTTCCTACATCACAGATGAAATAATGGCATTCAGTCCCCATCATCCTGATCTCCTCCGTGGTCTCCTTCAGGCATTTCTCGGTTCGACCCCACAGGATGATCTGCAGCAAGAAACTTTTGTTAGCGTCAAACTGCTTCTGCTTCAAATCGAAAATAATTACAACATGCTTCTAACTTCAACAGTTTGATGGATACCTTTGATGTGTGTTCACTGCCAGCCCTGCTGCATTGTTTCATTTAAGACTAACAACGATTTTCTGTGATGTGGGCGTGGGGCTGAGTATCCTGATAGTAGCTGTGTCCCACTGCTGATAGTCTATTTACAGGTTCTTTACAAGCAACTCAAGAACTAACACAAAAAATCAGCTTTTTAGCCTAACATGACATATATATGAAACACTTGGCAAATGTTCTGTATCATGAAATTTCAAATCTATCCCTGCCTTTTCTACAAGCACACAGAAAAATAAATTAATTCTAAAATCACAGACCTCCCTATATAACTGATGCGTTACCTACTTCTTGCTCTACATTCTTGTTCTATGTATTTTTTCAGGGTATCATAATCAACTATTTGCAATGCTGTTTGCAGGCTGGGGTCCTACGTGCACTTCAAACAAGAGGTTCATCCTAATACAGACATTTAAAGTGAGAAATTTCAAGCATGGATTTATTTTGTAACTAACTAGTATATGCAAGATTGCACTTGCCACTCCCATTTAACACAGTAAAAATGCTACAATGCTTCTTGTACAAAGAAAATATCTGGAAACAAAATATTAAAATCATACAACATGGGTATGATATATAATGAAGACATAATCAGCACAACTCTATCTGTATTTTGACAACATCATTGAGGTCAGAAACAGAAATAACTTGAAAAGTCACCATTAACAGTGAAAATTCATTAACCTTCACTGTGGGGCTTTATCCAGTGTGATTTTTCCTAGTGAGACAACAATATTAGCCCAAGTGCTTCCACCACCATCTTTCAAACACTAATCCACACCTAACAGATTTAAGCAAAATATATTTTTCCTATATATAACCTTATTTTCTCCTGGAAGGAATACAATTTCATCTCTCTGTTACCTGAGACATCTATATATGAATCAATCTATCCTTTTTGCCCTCCAAGGTATTTCTTCTCAGCATTCATCATGTTATGAACAGTGAGTCATTTGTCATCCTGCAAAAAATAAATTACTGATAGAGTATGTGACCGAGATGAGCGGACTGCTCTGTGAGTCAAACAGCAAGCTCCACGAGAGGAGGAAGAAAAGCTTGTCACTGCTCACAACTGCAGTGGTGAGTGTGGATAATGCAAAATTACTATTTACTACTAGACAAAGAAATGAGGACATTCACATAGTCAAATGCAGGCTTAGTCTGAGCAGGGTCCTGGGAAAATGGGCTTTGAAAATGCTTTGAAAGCTTTGTTGCCCTCAGAATGGTGCGATCTCCAAGCAGTGGCTGTATCACTTGTGGTCCAGCATTAGGGTCCCATCCCAAACCACTCTGCATTGAGTATGAACTTGACTGCTATGTGGGGTTTTTTAATATGCTTAAAAATAAGCACACTTAAACTTTACAGATTTAATAATCTTGAGTTTTCCAAAAGTCGAAAGAACAGGAAAAAAAGCAGTCTAAATTATATCACTCAACTAACTTAGTAACAGCAAGATAAACATTTAGGACTTGTGCTATTCCTCCCCCACAACTCCAACAAATCTCTTGCAGAGAGCTTTAACACACTTATTTTAGAGGATTAGTTAAGCCTACCTCATAACTGGTACTAAAACTAATCTCTGGCAGGGTCAAAGAGCTCTTTCAGGGCAACTAAGCAAGGCTAAAATGCAGAAGTACCGGGGTCTCCAACCATTGGAGGTTAAATGAGTTAAATTTACAATTAATCCCATTTATAAATCATTGGCACCTCTGTGGACATGAACACACACAGATTGATAGACTTAAATTCTTAAAATCACCAAAGGACTAATGAGCTGGTTCACCAGAAACTTCAGAGCATGTATAAATATGTCAGAGCTATTTCATGGGAAATATTAGTGCGGGAGAAGTAATTTTCGAGGAAAAAGCTGTAACTGGACTTAAAAGCTATAATAAAGCCTATGGCTAAAAATGTGCCTTGTGCATTGGCCTGTCTTGGAAAGCCTCAGCACATCCCCCTTGGCCATCAGGCTTTAGCATCTACACAAAGCCTGTACAAGTGGTGGCTATTTACTGGCTTCCAAACTCAGAGCTAGACTGGGTGATATTTCAGATGCTGACTCTGCAGACTTGAAGGGAAATCAAGAGCATGTGAGAAATTTCACAAGCTTTCAGGAAATATTTACAAAATACTGTTGAGCTATAAGCATATACACTTACTTGCTGTCTCTTTCACAACCCACATCTCTGCAGAAAGAAAAAACACTACAGAATGTCAACCAGAACCATCGAGTCTGATGGCCACAGAGTTTGCATCAGTGTGAACTTCAACCTCTTGGCAGGCTTGGATCAGTCAAATGCAGACACTAAAAAATGAACTGACAAGTTGAAGAGTGATGGAAGGTAGCAGAGTAAGAGGAGAGGAAGAGAAATAAAGTGTCAGATGTGGAGAGTAAGGCAAGAAGCTGACCTCACATACCCAGCACTCCAGGGTTTCACATGGCTATTGCAAAATAAAAACTAGATCCCTCACTCTTCACTTCAATCTGTCTCAAACATCCATAAGAGCCTCCTATTCCCAAGAGCTGCCACTGATGCATTGAATGTCAGGAAATACACACAGAAGAATGGTGAAGCAAAGGACGACCTGTCAAAGGAACATCTGTCTGTGATGCAACTCTTGGACACAACATTTTTTTATGCCCCAACAGTTACTTTGGGACCTTCAATATCCTACAGGCAAGTCTTGGAAGGTGACCCCATTAAAAACTGGGCCATCCGGGGAAGACAGAATTTGCTGGTTATCCTGCTGACAGCATTAACTTCAGTACTGACTTTTTTCCATGGGAAGGTTTTGTGTCCTTGATACTGTTCACACTCAGGTGAGGGCTTCAGCCTGCGTAAGAGAAAAGCAGCAAATAAAAGATGATTCTTTCGTGAGAGGTGAAAGTTCCCTAACGACACAGTGGGAATGGAGGTTTCCTGCCATCATTTCTGCTACTTTCTACAGATGGTTAAAACTCAAAACCTCAATACAACATGCTTTCGGTCCAATTCAAGCTTGATTGCTCCTACAAGGTCATACAAGGCTTTCAATTTCTGTCCTTACATCTGGCCAAATTCAGTTGGCGTCTCCCAGCCTCCTAGGATAGCAGATGCTACAAAGAGACAAGACTTCTAGTTGCTGCATGAGCCTCATAGTTGAGGCTTCTGTTGCTCCTCAGCTCCATCTTTACAGAGGGCTTTAGCTAAGTGTTTCTGTGTAGACAATACTTCTTTCTTCTTTTCTTACTTGCAGCAGTTTCACGAATGTTACTCTAGGTCCTTACTCTACTATTGCCTCCTGAGATTTTCTACAAGCCTACTCGTCCGTCCTCTTGCTCTCCTGAATTCACCTCCTGCAAGATCTGCAAGTTGACAATCTGCTGCCTGCCACTCACGGTTATTTGCAGCATATTCACTAAGCCGTTCACCTAGACAGCTTAAGAGTCAGGGATACTCCTGCACGTTCTCAGTGCTCCTGAACAAACCCTTTTGCTCACCGTTGATCTGATGAATGACTGTGGGCCCAAGCCCGTCTGCTGCTGATGCCTCCTGAGCTTCAGACAGCCTACAGCTGCGCAGTTGGCACTTCGCTTCCCTTTATGTGCAAGCAAGTATGTAAGGGACTCTGGTTGTATTCTTTGCTTAGTCAACATCAAGACAGACATCACTTAGCATTATCCTGGACTTCTAGGATTTGAGGGCTCTGCATTTGTAAGGAGTTTACATTTTAGGAAATGGTCCATTTTATTACTTTCACCTAAACATAAGGAGAAACTTCTTTGCTGTGAGGGTGTCGGAGCCTGGCCCAGGCTGCCCACGGAGGTTGTGGAGTCTCCTTCTCTGGAGACTTTCAAAACCCACCTGGACATGATCCTGGGCAACTTGCTTTAGGTGAACCTGCTCTGGCAGGGGGGTTGGAGGAGATGATCTCCAGAGGTCCCTTCCAACCCCCACCACGCTGGGATTCTGGGATTAGGAAGCACAGTTTTCAAAATGCAGACGTGGGTCTCAAAGTCTGGTCTGTGTCTCCTTTCCTTTTTAAGATAATTCTAAATTGGCAATAATCGTGTCCCAACTGGAGGCTAAATCCTGGAGAGAATAACTCTTACAGACACAGAAGTTCCTGTCTGGGCAGAGGAATCAGGGAGCAGAGAGACACGGTGTTCCGTATTACCCTGGCTGTCAGGATGTTGTGCAGCCGCCCATTCACAGTAATTTACTGGTGGATAGAGGAATATTTAATTTGTGTTTTGGATAAGTTCTTGGACAGACACTTTTCCGTCCTGGAAAGAGTCCAGCCCCTATTTCTTCTTCCCCTTCATCTCTCGTCATCCTCTCCCGCCTGTCCCTCCCTACGGCACTAGACACGCTCTCCTTTCAAAAAGTTACTGACCAGAAAATTGCGGAGGGCAGGAGCCCAGCGAGGCGGTTAATCTGCTCCTGGAGCCCTCCTGCCCGGCCTTACCTCGGGGTGACCCGGCGGCTGGCGGGCGGGAGGCATGGGGATGTTAAAGCAATCGCTCTGCTCCCAGCAGCAGCAGGGCAGGAGCCGTGGCACCCCTGCACAGGCGAAAGAGGGGATTTATGATGACAGAGGAACTTAACACACCGTCCTCTTGATTAACTTTAAAGCAGGCAAGGGCTGTGACATCATGGCCCTACGAAGGTTTTCCCAGGTTTTATTCATGAGCAGATTTTTGCAAAACAAACCTTATCTCTAGATCTTCTCCCCCACTGGCAAGTCCCTTGATAACTCCTTATCTGGCCTTCTGAAAATCATTTCAGCTGGAGCAGCAGGCTCCGCAGCCGCTGCATCCTCCACTCCCAGAGGACTCGTTTAACTCTGGACTTAATCTGCTAATGAGACATGTCCTGGGGTCGGAGGGGAGTCAGAAGGAAGGGCAGAGCTGCTCTTGTACCAAGTCAAGACTTTCTGATAGACTACTTGCCGAAAGCCCCAACCCTGACTGCAGATTTAAATCCTGATTTTCATTGCACGTGAGTAAGATTATGCTTTTGACCACAACAAAATCGGATAAAGCCACTAATTCATATGAACTGGCCTAGACCTAAGCTGCCATCAACCACAATAGGCACATGTGACCTCTGCTTCCAGAGCCTTCGGTATATTATTGGTGCAGGAAACGAGGTTAGAGCCAATTTTACGTGATTTACAAGCTATTTAACTTGTTCGGTCTGATTTTATTGCTGGCACAATACAAGAACAGCAGCAAAGGAATGTTGCCCTTTTACATCACCAATTAATTTGGCACTGTATCTTCAGCAAACCCGCTGTGCTGGACTTTATCCCTTCAGTGACCTAGACCAGTATTGGAAAGGTGTCCCACGACAGAAGCCTTTCTGAGACTGAAGATGTGCCACTTCTTGACACTCTGCTTGGATCACCTGGGTGCTATTTTAGTACAGAAATGTTCACTGTTGCCTTTTCCAACACAACAACGCACATTGTGATTGGACGGAACTTCCATTCCAAAAGTTTCTGCATTTTACGATTCATGAAGCAATTCTCTGTATCAGTTTGAAGACAATGAAAGATTAAAGTGTTGCAGAGACATGCAAGTGCCCTTCCTGCCTGATCTCATTATTGCTGCCTCCACAAATCAACCGCAACTCCTCGCCACAGATCAGCAGAGATAGGAAGTAGTTGGTAGGTCAACACATTTCGTTGCCCCTTTCAACCTCCTTCCTAGTCCAGTGGAACAAAAGTTGCTCTGTTTGAGTTGGTATCTGTCACCGCAGAGACTGCGACCTTTGTTCAAACAGAGAAAGCCTTTCTGCACCCAGCACTGAAAGTTCCTGCATGCTTTTAGGAAGTACAAAGTGTAGATAATCCACTGAAGTATGTCAGTCTTATCCCCACATATTTACAAAGCCTGGTAGGACTAGCTCACAGTTGGTCCTCTGAGGAAATGCATTCCAGTGTATCCCATAATCCTGGCAGAGTTTCGCCTATCAGGAGAACAGGAGGGGAAATCTTAGCAGCCTCAAAAGTGTTCGTGTATTTTGCTTGCCAATGGCAGGAGGGTTTTTCCTCCACCCCTTCCCCTCTCTTGCCCCCAGGGCAAAGCCAGACAAGTTCTTTCAGAGCTCTCCCTGGGAGAGGCAGCTCAAGACAGATTACTGGAAGAGTGAAAGGTGTGGCTGTCCAGTGTGAAAAGCCGATCTTTGCTTTAGAAAGGAAAAAAAAGTACCTTTTGATGCCTGAAGTAGGTCAAAATACTTAACCCAGCCCCTTAGTGACACTTATATAAAAGTAAGCAAACAAAGCAGGCCAGTGGCAAAATTTTCTCAATTCCCACCGTGGAAAGTGGATATCAAGGCTCCAGGGGATGAGAATAAGAAAGATTACAGGAGGAATCAATAATGTTTACCTATTTTACACACAAGCTTTTCTAGATTAGTATTTAGAAGTTGTAAAGACATCAGACTATAAAAATTTAATTTCAGTTTAATTCTACCACCACGGTAAACACAAAACACAGATTTTATAATAAACTGGTTTGAGGTACGGCCAGGAGTAATATACAGGAACAAGATTAAAAGTAAGATCTAAAGAGACTTCTGAAGGAGACTAGAAGTGAATTCCCATTCTTTTAGCCTACAGTCAGGACTTTTACTACTTTATATGTTGATTTAGCACTCAATGGGATTAACATTACTCACCTAAACCACAGTCAATCCCAACTGTACCTCAGTCACCCCTTTTTTTGCTCTGAAGAAAACAAATCAGCACCTAAACAAATCATGGGGCAGTATGTAAACACCTGTCTCCTGCTCAACAGGGGCCTTCCTTGGGAAGAAAACATGGAATTGTCTCTCTACATACAGGCATTTAAGAGCAGCTCCCCCTGAAGATGCGAACAAATGCCCACTGTTCTCACAGGCAGGACTATGTAAGGACAGGTGGCCCCATGCTGACTTTTTTCCAGTGGTTTTTCCAATTGCTTTCCTCTGCAATACGAACTGCGACTGCAGACTGCCTTGGGAGCAACACTTCCCAGCTCTGCTGAGGAAGGGGAAGGGTGAGGGTTGTTTGCAAGAAGAGGTCACGCAGGAGTCAGCCTTTACAATCCCATTAACGCTGGGATAGGGTCAACCCGAGTGCACGTTCCAACAAAAGCACCAAGTGGCCACAGGCTGTCACCCTGCAAAGGTCCATGGAAGCATTTGTGGGGGGAACCGACAGATTTTTAATGGTGAATGTCTGCCACACCATGTGTTAGACCCGGCCTCTGCTCCAGGGAGCCAAAGCGCACAAAGAAATATCCAGCAATAAAATTCTCCGGCAGCAAAGCAGGAAGGAGTGGCATATCTGGGGGTGGGGAGAGGGGCAAGGCTTCTAAAGCTCTGGATTTGAGGTAAGGCTTTGCAGGTACCCACCAAGAGAAATATAAATACTCCATCCTGTAAAAATAACCAGTGTGCTGCCGTCTCCATTTGCTTGGCATGCTCTCCCTATAATCCGGATTCCTATAAAAACCTCCACAGAGATCTCAGGAAATTGTGGGGAGGGTAAATATGCAGGTGCAGAGACGCCTTGGGTACTGCAGGACAGAGGGACAGAACATCAGCAAACAACATTTCAAAGGAAAAAAAATTACTGGGTCTGCCTGGCAGAAACGCCAGGGTCCAACAGGGCATTTCAACAAAAGCAAAGGTTTGCTCTTTGCACGTTTTCCTTACAAAATGCTGCACTGTTAATCTTACTTATTGCATGCACCTCTCAGGGCAAAGAGTTCTCAACGTGGCAGGTTAAGTGTTCATGTAACACAGTTAAACATTGACAGAAAGTTATGTTGACACCGAATGGATTGTTTTTGTAAAGCTAAAAACAATCAGAAGTTTAGATTACAGGGTATCAGCAAGGGCATGTGAAATTAAAAATGTGGATCTAACACGGTATTATTTCCATCACCTGACCGGTGAACGTCACTTCTACAATTGCCTGATTCAACCACCAGTTAATCAAAAAGTCTGCTACTTCTTCACTAACACAGGGGACATCAGACCTAAAATAAATATATGGAAAAGAAGAATCAAGAGCTACAAACTGGGTGCCAATAGAACTAGATTATTTTTTAGAGTTTGCTTTTCTGTTTATGAGGTGAATTCTGTTACAGAGACCTGAATCGTGAAATGCTGGGTGGTTTTAATGGCTAGTGGAGAAGGCTGCTGCGCTGCAGCATCGCCTCCGAGCCAGCACCTGGAGCCTGCCAGGGCTCATCCCCTGTATATCTCCAAAAAGGATCAGTTATGATGGATTACCAGTTTAGATTAAAAATTTGCCATCTTTAATCCAGAACATCCTCAGTTTTGCTTGAAGCTGAATCACTATGAGTACTTCATCAGCAATTTTTTTTGGGGGGAATATATAAAATTCCACTGCAAGCCTTATAAAAAATAATAAAGACCATTTTATCAATCAGATGCTATACTCAGAAGGTAAATTAATTAGCCTTCTGATGCTGCTGCCCCAGTTCTGAACTTTGGCAGTAATCCACAATCACCGCTGTGTGAAATGGAGCTAAGTTCACTTAGTAGTAAAGTCTAAGTAAAGCTGTGACGTATCGTGGTCCTGTTACCGGTCAAGGGGACTTCACAGTTTGCTGTCACATTAACAGATTTGAAAAATATGGTGGACAAAATGGTAAATGGAAAGGCAGGAGGAACATTTACAAGCCAGAGGAGAACAGAGGCAGGCAGACAGCTCTGGCTCTTGTAAGACATCGCAGTAACATTAGACAAGGGGAAGTGATTAAATTTGTTAAACTGGAAGAAGAATTGCTACAAAACCAGACATGGAGACCTAAGGGTGAATAATATTTCTAACACTGTCATTACAAACTACCCTCCAGAATGGCCTAAAATATGTTCCAAATTATCCATGTGCATAATATGATGCAGCTCTCGACTGAAAAAATGATTTTTCCCATGAGGCTACTGGAGAAGTACTGGGAGTTAAAATAGCCCACATTAAATTTGTACAGAAAACTAACACTTAACGACAGCTCCAAGCTCCCCTACAAACCTCCTCTCTTTGCTTCCAGAGAAAGAGAATTGCTACCATTTTAAAACCATTTAAAAGCTGTCAAAAGGAGCTTTTCTTGTAAGTATTTTAGTCAAAGAAATACAGGGCATTGCTTAGAAGAAAGCCTCGGTATTTAAACGCTTGACTGCTTTCCTACCTTTTTATGTACAATTCAAAATGTTGGGTTTTAATGGTGGCTGTTGCTATGCAACAGGGCAGAATTTCTAAAAATCTCTTCATCTGTGGTACAAATGACAGTTTTCAGGACATATTCAACTCTCAGCCTATTAAGTCAAAGAAGGAGGATGGCAATCGGAGGATTGTAAGCTTCCAGAGCACGCAACCCCCAAACGGGTACAGCATGGCTAAATAGGGTCTTTTATGGATTGCACCCATTTTTTCAATACACTGTTAGGATGAAGTAGCTACCCTGTTTATACAGAATGTGACAATAAATAAAATGGCATCTAACTATAGAAACAAAAGTTATGATCATTACTTTTATCCAGAAATGATCAAAGCCATTCTAATGAGACTGCTACAATGATCCTTATTTCACCTGGAGGGGCTGCTCCGGCAGTCACAAATCAGCTCCGGCGCATTAACAAGTTACAGCTCCCTGGCAGTTCCAGCCTTTGGCTGCGATTGCCTATTACCTGCACGCTTTTAGGCCATGGCAATGCAAAGTGAAGTTAATCCCCTAGAACGTGAACATAAAATCAATTAAGCTGTCAGAGAACATGAGATGAGCTTTGCTTGCCAGCAAAATAAACCCGACCAGTACCAAAGAGTTAGCTGGGGCATAGAACAGAATATTGATAGAATACCGAAGCACAAGAATTCCTTAATGTGTTCAAAGTCAGTACAAGCACAGCTTGATGCCAGAAGGGTTTTCTACCTACCAGAGCATTGGGGATCTGTAAACTATGAAGTGTGTAAAATTTCACCCTAAAAACCAAACCTCTTTGTGATTGACTCACATTCACTGTAGAAACAATCTTTACTTCTACTAAGAAATATTCCTGGTGCACAAAAAGGCAAAAGCACTTGCACTGACATGACTGGCAGGAGCGCTGGTAGAGCAATCTCCACGTGCGTTAGTGGGAAATCTGTAATGTATTGTCAGTGCTGAAATCACATTTAGAATCCTAGATCTTGAAACAACCACTGGCCCAGGTTGCCCAGGGAAGCTGTGGATGCTCCACCCCTGGACGTGTTCAAGGCCAGGTTGGATGGGGCCTTGAGCAACCTGGTCTAGTGGGAGGTGTCCCTGCCTTGCAGGGGGGTTGGAACTTGATGAGCTTTGAGGCCCCTTCCAACCCAAGCCATTCTGTTGCTCTATGATTTTATGATTCTATGAAATAACTCCACTTGGCCTCTATCTGTGACTCAAAAGCAAACCAAAAGTATTTTAACAGTTTTCACTGATTCCAGTGGCTAAAGAAGCTGTTCTCACTTCATGTGTTACAGAGTACTTCATCCCAATTAGACTGACTCCCTTTGAGATGGGTCTTTTTTTTTAAACTGTAACCAACATTCTGATTACTTAGTTGCACTAACAATTTCAAAGACAACATGAAATACTGTTCTTGTAATATAATTTCAGTGGTTAAGGATTTTCTACCTTTTACTTTCCTTTCTAACTCAGGAAGAGAAAATAAAATCACTTTGTAGAAGTAAGATGCTTTTCTAAATTCATGATTTTGTCGAAGTGCCAGACTAAAAATAAGCTCATGGCAGTGGTCAAACCCATCGGCATTGCACTTTCCTCTGGGTGAGCAGTAAACAAGGGTGGTGATGTCATGAGGAGCTGGCTGACCCACCGATGAACTCGGGGCTGGAAAGGACACGGAAGGTGCTGGATCACCAGGCACACACCACACACACAGCCTTACAGTGTGGAAGGCATCATAGAGCAACCTGCAGCGCCTGCACACCATCACCTAGGGCAATCAGACCCTGAAAACCCCCTTTGATGGGCGAATGTTTTGCTTTTAAAGAGGCAAACCTCTTGCTTCCATAAAGCTCACACTCAAATACAAACACTACATAGACAATAGTCTCTAAGGGGCCTGGGTTAAAATAAAATAACAAGCAACACAAAGAACACTCCACAATGTTGCACAATCAGCGTATCTCCAAACCCAGAACCAAACAACTCAGTCAGACAGGGCTCCTGTCCTTCCGAAGAGTCTTGGGAATGTTCTTACATCATTCCCGACAGCTCACTGCACTCAGAGCCAGCCCTGCTCTGTTACCACTTTGGGAAAGAAGCACTCGTACCAGCTGGATGGCTTTCATATTCTACTTGGAAGCACGATCTCTTCTTCTGAAGGCAGTAAGCTGACTTTTGTCCTCGCTAGTAAGGGTTTTTTTTTCGGAGGTAGGGCAGCGGGAACTGGAGTTTGTAGTCAACAGAAAACCAAGCTGCTGGAAGTGGATGTCAGGATTTCCTGTTTCCTCTCCAAATCTACCATGGCCAAGTCCTGCCCAGCGCAGGCACTGCTCAGAGATAAGGTGTTTCTGGTTGCTGCTAGCAAGGAGATTAAAATGACAGACCCATGACAAACACTAATTTAATCTCCACATAGGGAATATCTGATTGTCCACCATTATTGTTGATCCATTCTTTTTAAGGGCAGGGAGAGGTGAACGGTGCAGTGTGTTGACAACAACATCTCCCACTCCCATTAATAGAGACCAGGTCAATTTTTTTAATTATTCTGTCATTTTTAAAAATGGAGACTGTATAATTGTTATATTCAAAATTAGTGACTTTTCACACAACAGTACTAGTTAAATGAATTGCAGTAAAATTACATAAATAAATATGCACTTTGCATTATTCATATACATTGTAACAACATTTAGGAAAGTTTGTTTATC
>JAVSBS010013378.1:0-17205 GCA_033124195.1 Coracias cyanogaster
TCCCCTAGGAACTTATGGGAAAAAATTCTACATGTACAGAAAAAACAAAAGGGAAGACAAATCTAACCCCCAACAGGCCCAAATGACACATTCAGGCCTTTACATTCAAATGCTTCCAAATAAATATATGCTTAACATATATTGCACAGTACTAACAACTGTGTTAGAATGAATATTTCTGCAATAATTGCATCCCATGGGTTTGTGCAAGGAATTGCAAAAAAAAAAAGGGAGCTGCTGGGATGGCTTCGTCATGTTTTTAAGGCCATATGGCAAAGTGGTATTGTTCCAGCATCAATTATTACTTAAACACATTTGTTATAAAACCATACACTTATGTAATAGTTTAAAAGTACATTGCAGCTTAACTGTTCGTACACTTAAATACATACATCTTCCACAAATATTAGGAACTGGGGGCCAACCAGTTTGCCCTTGAGTTTGAGCAAGCTGTACATGTCCTCAGCTTACTGCAAGCAGTTTGCTAAGTCACTGAGTTTTGCTTCTCTCTTGACAGTTTCTGTAGCAGTTATGGTACAACACAGCGCTGCTCACATATTCCACAAAACCAATCACAGAAAAGGCAAAAGAGTGTCTCACACAAGTTAAACTAGACTCTTCGGAGTAAAATTTTGCCATAGGTTAAGTAATTTTCATAAATTTGAACAGAAAGCTTGAGTGGAAACTATATTTATGGCTTCAGTGTAGAATCCAAGAAGACCAAAGTTTACCAGAGACAGAGAAAGATCTAGCCTATACTTAGTTACATGAATTTGGAAGTAGTGTGAATAAAGAAACCGAACATATTTTTGTCAATACTGTATTTTGACAGTTTTCTTGCCTTTGAAGAAAAAGAAGGACCCAAAACTTCATGAATGGTAGGAAATATGCTTTTCTTATTAAATCTAAAAAACTTTAAATATTTAAGTCATTCATCGTGTATAAATACTACTTTTATAAAGTATGTAATTATAATTGTTTTATAACTCTAATTACAATTCTACTGATTGGATAGAAATACAAATACTTACTGTGGCTTTTAGATTTTTTTAAACATGACTTGATAAAGATAACATGCTAGCAGTAATATACACAGGCTTATGGATGACTGCAGCAAAGTGTTGAACATAATTTTGATAATTTCTTTGTGTTGAATTTAGTGCACAAATTAAATCCTAGTGAATTATCCACTAAGTTTATGATGGAATAATTTCACTCAAATAAATGGAACTAAACAATGTAACCCAACAGGGAATCTACCAAATGGTGTTTCTAGAGTCATTTTAGCTTGTTATAGTTAAATAGTATACAACCTCTTTTTCCTTTCTTTCTATTAGTATAACATTATCACTCTGTTGTAAGTCTGTTAGTTTTACAAAATCCTGTTTCTGTGGGAGTAGGATGCTAGGTATTTTTATTATTTTTTTAAGTTTCCACATTTAATATGAGTACAGATTAGTGTGTGTGTATTTTCAATGTCATGGTTGTGCATCTATCTGGTGGTCTACCAGGCCATTTTCCTCCATAAGAGGTGAAGCTCCGCAGGCTCTCAGAAAAGATACTGCATAGTAGCAAGTTACAACCACCAAATTAACATGCACCTTTGCCCCAACTTATAACAAGTTCAGCAGGTTCTATGCGTTGATTTGTGTACATGAAGCAGCCTATGGGTTCCTCATTCCATTACCCAGGCATCCCATCGGGCCTACAGGCACAAGATGGAGAGTGCAATGTGCTTTATAGATGTACATGTACAGTGAAGCAGCTGATTTGGACATGTACAGTAAATCCAACAATGCCAGTAAGCACTGCACCTGATACATCTGTGCAAATGTATACTGATCATGATGAGATGGAGAAATAGCATTGCTTTCAGGCTGCACTGCAGGTCAGACCCTGTTCAGACACCATTTAATGCATAATGGTACTTTTAAACCATACAGAAGAGGTCCCCTCTGTTCTCACCTGTTCCTTCTGGTTTTTATCATGTTACTTAGAGCAGCATTTGGCAAAGGGACTAAAACTTGTCTCAAAAGTGAGACTAGTTTTAAAGACTGTTCCTGCTCTATCTGAATTTCTGATGCTGTGGTAAAGAGCACTCTGAATCTGCATAAAGCATTAACAGAACTCTATCTGACAACATTTTCCACGTAAATAGCTTGGGTAAGTTATTTATCGCCTCACATTCCTGTCATTGGTAGTGTTACTGATTAGTGCCCTGGTTCAGGTTAGAACAGAACCAATTCTGTTTGGTCATTTTACTTTCCAGCTAAGTCTCTTCTAAGTAACTGCACTTCCTAAAGTTAATGGCATATTTTTCCAAACAGTGTCTGCTCCTAGAAGTGATAATGCTCGATGTTTATAGTTACTACCAATATTGGTACACTTAAGGGGAGGAGCAGACAGGACCGGTAACCCTGAACTGACCAATGAGGTATTCCATTCCATAGACAAGATATCCAGTGTAAAGCTGGGGTATAATGAGAGTTAAGCTCTCTCCTTCATTGGCCAGCATTCAAGGGCTCTGTCCATTTGCTTTTGATTCCAATCCATGTGATCCTGAACCCCAGTTCCCGTCTGCTGCTATGTTTGGTCTGGGACTTCCCCAGTGCCTGCCCGACAGCATCAGTGGTGATGGTGACGTAATTGCCATCATAGGGATTGGATTCAACATTGGTTTTGTATGCATTTGTATATATTTCATTTTAGTATTACTATTTTCATTAAAGACATTTTCATTTTCTCATCCATTACTCTCTCTCCCTTATTCCCATTCTCTTTGGGAAGGGAGTTAACAGAAAGCATCTGTCATTTTTTTAGTGGCTGGACCAGCTCTAACCCTTGACAATTAGCTAAGATGATCCCTTGATACTCTAGCAACAGGTCTGACTGCCTATGGAAAGCATTCAAACTTATGTCACGTACATTGATTCTGTCAGTTCAGAACAAGCCTTCATAGTTTCAAAATACTCTTCATCACCACAGCATTGCCACTTTCTCCAGAAAACTGGCTATCTCATGTGTCGCAGTCCAGGTGCAAGCACCCATACCACCTCCAAAAGGGAAAGGGATTGAGGGCAAAGAAAGATAGCTCCCCACCAGGCTCATAGGCAATTACAGAGACCAACGAATATTCAATAAGTTTATTACCAAATATATTCAAATAAAACTGTATTTAGTCTATGGAAATATTACAGTACCAAAGGACACCATGCCCCCCCACTTACTCCCCCTTAGCCAACCTGGTGTGGTGCGTGCGCATGTGTGTATATGTCAGTTTCTACCCTTTTCCGGCGTGTGGCGATGGTCGGGTCAACGATGCTCAGCCGGCAGACTTGGGCAGTTCCAATGATGGCGACTTGTCACCTTTTTGGCACGATTGGAGTCTCCCTCCGACAGCGATGAAGATGACTGCTTTTTGCCGTATTTTCTTTAAGCGGCGGGAGGCGGCAGCTTCCCCACCTCCCCCCCTGCTTGGAACCTTTCCGCATTTGGACTTGGCGCAGTTCCAGCAGTGGCACGGGGGGCGTGTTTGGCTCTTGCGCCAGCAGCTCTGTTCAGCTTCTTTCCCCCTCCTTCCTCCCCAGTGGCAGGAGGCACCCAGATTCTTAGAGAGGCGAGAGGAGCTCGGATTCTTAAAACGGCAGGAGGCAGCAGTTCGTGCGAGCTCTCCTGCAGCAGTTTTCCCCCTGCTCCCCCCTGGTCACGAGGCCCGGGGGGGAGGTGGGGGGGAAGGGGGGGGAAGTCTTCGCAGCAGCAAACTTTCTCTCTGGACGATGCAGTGAAAAGAGGGAGTTTTTGTTTTCTTTTGAGTTTTTATACCTTGCCATGTCTGTACGACTTCTGGCTTCCAACTTCCGGCAGAACCATGGCATCATGGGGGCTGTAGTTTTTTTTCACTGTTTTAATAAGGCAGAAGTCCTTAATATGTGGGGATTGGACCCCGACATCATGTTTTATCCTCTCACCAATGATCAGTTCCTTTGCAATATGTTTTTGAAGAACATTTAAGATCATGTTGTGGAGAAATGAGGAAATTGATGTACAAGCTACTAAGTTCCTTTTATCCTTCAACATGCTGGGCAGTAAATCTCTGCAACACAGAATTTCCAAAGTTCTGAAACCAAACATTCAGCTCTCACACTACATATTTTCATAACCAACTCAGTTACAATCTGCTTGCAATATATGATGGGAGAATCTCACAGGACTGTAACCATCAATGCATAGAAAACTTGAAAAGGAAAATATAGCTTCAAATGAACGAGGAAATCCGTCACGCAAAACAAAGACTACATTCCCCATTGTTTGCCACTGTCACCTGGATACAATTCTAAAAGCAAAAGCTTTTTATGTAAAATGCTAATGAATTTCCCAGGAACCCAGTTTCAACAAAGCTGAAAAGCATCTGTTCAGTTTCAGTGAGACCTGAACACATTGGGTACCCTCTTGAGAACTTCTGATACATCTTTGGTATGGCTAAAAGAGAAGAAAAGCAAACCTAAAGGAGTCAACTAGACTACAAATTATTTTTATGTGCCTGTTTTAAAATCCCAAATCCTTGCTGGGTTATGAAAAAGGCAATGTGTTTGTCTGACCTACAGTGAACTGAACACTTTCAGAGTTCATTGATATAAACATTGTCAAGCAAAACTGGCATCCACATTGGACCTATTTAGTAACTGGGGAACATTGTGTCACAGGAAAGTTTCCTATCATGTCTAATTTATAGAAGTCAACCGTCTTACCCTACTAAATATCAGAAAATCTCAAAACTACAGCTGATAGTAAGAACCTACATGTTTCCATTCCTAGAGAAGGAAAAGTAACATTTTCTTTAATCACAGACCACATAAAGAAAACAGATCGCCAGGAAGTCAGAAAACCAAGCAATGTATGCTCTCAAAGGACCTTGAGCTGCTGAGGTTTTTGACAATATAAGAGCAGTCAGGTGCCAAGGCTCCACAGGACTAGTCATATATTGGATTGGTTCCATCTGGCTCCAAGCAAAAAGGCACTAAGACTCAAACATCTGTATGTGAAAAAAATGAAACAAAGCATTTGGCAATATGCAGAATACGCCCAATATAAAAATCAATTTAATTAATTTCTAAACAAGCCAGGGAAAGTGTATGCATAAGTAGAAGACCAAAGAGATTTATGTACCTTTCTGTTAATAATGCATAACAAGGTCCAGGAGCTTGAATAAAGCAAAAGTCTTTTGTAGTCTCTAACAGAGGTCCCTTTCTCTCCTCTTCAAGTGTGGAAGTGCTGCCTGAAACATCCTTAACCTCTAACTCTGTGGGTGCAATACCATACAAGAGACCACAGAGAAATAAAGGCCTCTTCCACTAAGCACTAAATGGAAATGGCCTTTTGATAGCCAGGCAACAAAAATCTCTAATTCCAGAAATAGTTTGTTCCCAATTTCTGTGTTGCAGAGGCATGTGAAACACCTGATACTCTGCACCACATCAACTATCGTAGCTGAAAAAAGGCTATCAACCTACCATGACCCCTGCAACTTGCTGTGTATCCTTCCGAGGCTTGGCTTAGACCAGTATGTCCACATAACTTTTCATGAAAATATCCATTATACCTCATTAAAAAAAATGTGTTTTCACATCCATGCACACATTAGCTAACTACCTAGCTGTAATTTAAACACAATAATTATGTCAGCAAAGATTCACTAGTAATCATTTTCCAAGAAAAAGAAAATGTACTATAAAATAATGGAAATGAAGACCGAAAGGGGAAACGTGATCTTAAAATGACATCTGCACATTGACATCTTCTGTATATACTATTTTATTGTGCTTTATCTGCTACAGAAGGGAAGTAAATATGATAGGAAAACATTTCCATTATTGTTATCACAATTACAGTCACACAAGGATGAGCTCCAATTGAAGCTAGAGTCATACACTTTCTGTGTGTGACTTCTGTAGGGAAGTCATACAAGCCAAAACCATTCTACAAACTAGCAAGAATAGAGGCACACATAGCATTGATATTACTTTAAAACATGGTATTTTAAAACTATCCTTAATATCCCTTAATTCATCCACTGGACATCTATAGACAAATGTGACAAATAAAAACCTTTCTCTGTAAGGAAGATATTTATTGGCACTTACACATATGCACATTACAACACTACAGTCCCTACAGTGTTAATACTTTATTTCTTGAAGCAAAAGAATTCCTATTAAAAAAAAAAAAACCAAACAAAAAGAAACCCCACCAACCCATACTACTTTTGATTAGAACAGTTTAATCCTAATCCTTTTTCTCTGATCTTGGCAGAGGATTTTTAGCAAGTAACTATATTTAAATAACCACCAAGAATTAATCCTTTTGGTTGCTCAAGGCATGAAAGGCAAGCAGTCAGAAACAAAGTGTTGCAGCTGTTTCATAGAATTCACTATTTATAATTGAAAAGATTCTTTTTTCCTTTTCTTTTTTTGTATGTGTTGTGAGGGTAACCTTCAACTGCCTTACTTGTCCTTTCTTTTTCAGAATAGCAAATATCAAGAGAGGGACAGAGTAGATGTAAAACATTTTCAGTGTGAAGTTAAGTGTTTCTGACAGTTTACAGTGTGCAGCATAATGCTGTATGTAGAAAGAAGATTCTTTCTTCTATATAGCTTGGGCTGATTTAACAAAACTGCAAAAAAAGCTTTCCCAATTTTTGCCTCAGCAGTAATTGGTTGAAATCGCCAAGCTCATTCCTAGTTTGCAAAAATAGGAATTGCATGTACTGAGAAGGCATTTTATGTGTAGCAGTAGTCCCCCTGATTCTACCTTCCTCTCATAACACTTGGCGCATTCCAGATTCAAAAACTATCATGACCAATTTAATCTCAAGAGACCCATCCAAGGTGCAGGTAAATCTTTTTAGACCCATTTTAAAGAGCAAAAAATGGAGCAAAAAAATACAGAATATACATAAATAATGTAACAGTATTTCATAGTAAACATAAGTAACAGTATTTAGCTCACAAATGTCTATGCCATGCTGAAAGAATAGGTCCTTATAGTAGGTTTTGAGTAGAGAGCTAGGAAGCTAGTTTCCGTCCTCAAGAACCCTCAATTTGCAGCATATATTTCAAAACAAAAAAATACAACTTAAAATATACAAAATAGCATGAGGAGTGTTGGGAGGATGAAATGTTTGGGTACTCCACTGACTTCTGCAAATGGGAATTTGCATAAGGACTTAAAGGTAGAAGAGAGAAGCTGAGGTTTTTATAGGGATTACTTTTCCAGGACTGTAAAAACAAAGCTGATCAAAGAGTGGAAAGAAAAAGAACACAACATAAATTAACTTTCAGTTTTTATAAATACATAAATAGTATTTATCCATCCACAGAATGAGCTGTACTGGCACACGTATCCCATGATTATAGCATTTCAACAAATCAACAATACATCTTTACTGTATTACTGAGATAAGGATGTGCCTCTTTACACATTAGCAATCAAAAGCTGAAATCCAGAGAAAAGCAAAGTGTTCAAGGTCACAAAAGGCGTTAGGGGCAAAGCTAGACATCTTTTCTAGCATTAGATATAAAACCCTGCTTCTTGAAAAAATATTGCAGAAATTATTAGCTTATTTAAGAATTAATGAAATAGGAAAGTTATTAAAAACAAGTTCCCTTGTCTGAAAAAAATGCAAGTTTCAATAGCAAGTTCCTATGTCTTGGTCATTCATAAGGTTTCACTTCAATCACGTGTTTCTTTTTCTACTCTTTTCTCGGTTTTCCTGAATGTTCTACATCTACCCTCTCTTATTATTTACTTATGGCCTAGTCCTCATTTTCCTTTCCTTGCACACTTGTGTAAATGTTTAAGATGTCAAGAATATAAACCCCTTTATTAAAGATTGTATTATAATTCTTTCATTAGAACATTTGAACATTTTCACAGCCCTTTGGCCATATTTGGAATCAAATAGAATTATTTTATTTGGAAGAGATCTTTAAGATCATCAAGTCCAACTGTTAACCCAGCACTGCCAAGGCACCACTAAAACAGATGCCTAAGTGCCACAATTTTATACCCTTTGTCCTGATTATATTAACAAAACGCCTGTGGTGGTTTAGCCTCTGCTGGGACCCAAGCACCAGGCAGCCGCTGCCCCTCCCCCACCCCCGGGCAGGAAGCAGAGAGGGAGGAAAATACAAACCCTGTGGGTTTAGATAAGGAGGATTCAGTACAGCCATGCGCCAGAAAAACAGCAGTAACAACAATAGTGCTGAAACAACGTACAAAACAAAAGAATACCGACCGCAAGCCCAGGCAAGCACAACAAAACCCCAGCTTGGATTGAGCGCCCTGGCATTGCCGGCATAACATCAGCATGGTATCAAACAGCCCATTGGCTGGTTCAGGTATCTATCCTGCTGTGGCTCCCACCCAACTCCTGATGAAAATTAACCCTATCCTAGCCAAACCAAGATGGCTCCAGATGCAATTATAAAACATTTATTTCAGAAGTAGGTAGTGTCCTCAAATTTCCAAAGTAGTCTCTGTAAAAGCTTGGACAGAGAAGGAGATTGAAATTCTTTAATTTTTCCTGTGTTTTGGAGCAGGACCTACAGCACAGATGAGAGCAGGTAATACCAGCTGTGAAATTTGTTGCACTTTAACCCTGTGGGCTAGCAGATTAGATGGAGCATATCATTAAACAGAATAACAGAGATGTTCAGAAAAAAATTCACTGTGTGGTATGTACAAAATGCAAAGATTTAGAACATTTTCAGTTTTATCAGCATTTCTCCACTCTTCTGCTTACTATTTAGATGTGGAAGCTGAAAGCTCCTCCGTCTCTGGTATTCGGTGTTACTCACATGCCTTTTACTTCATCAGCAAGGTTTCCATTATATGGCTAAAAGAAGATAAAGAAGCATAGTCAGCAAGCTCATGAAGAGGATATACCAATCCAAGGAAAAATCATGCTCTTTCTGAGTGTTGTGCTGGTTCAGCCATCATCATTTTATGCTGCCATCAGTTACCTGATCACACAGGCCAATGCTGAACTCAGCAACATCCCCTCACAAGTCTTCTTTCAGACAGTCCTGCCATAAGTTCCTGTGGGCCCAGCTCCTCCGCTGCCCACTGTGGCACTAACATCACCTGCTGGACATAACAGACAGAGATGGCTCCCTCAGTGGTTCTTCACATGGAAAGACACCACTGAGAGAGCTCAGCAAGATGCAAACAGCCCCAACAGAAGCCACACACAACAGGAAGCTCCTCTAACTGATCGGCTCCTGGTTAATATAATCCTGGCCTCACCCACCACCCCAGCCATGACTACCTGGGTGAGGGCAGAGCCACAGAGCCACAGGTGGGCCAGGTTCTGCCTCTGTAAAAAGGTTTGTTTCTGTAAAGCCAACAGAAACAGCAAAACAATCTTTTAGGTTGTGACTCATCCACAGGTCAACTCCAATTTGGGGCCCACAACTCAGGCCCCAGCACTTCAGCCAGCAAGGAAGACTGTTAGCAAATGAATGAAAGAAAGACCTGTTCTTGTGTGTGAGTTAAAAAATATAAATTTCCATCAATATTTTTTCTTATAATTAATTATTTATAATTCTATAACAGGATATAATTTTATAGGAAACATACTGGATATTTTCAGAAACTACTAGAAGTTAGTTTTCCATTCCTTGTACATTTATTAGTACAAATATCTGACAACAAGCTGCCACTTCAGGGTTAATAAATCTGAGAGTATGTTTGTTAGTATATTTTCATTAAATATTAATATACTCGCTTTTAAAAAATTTATAGTGTAAGTTACTTACATTCCCATCTATTTAAGGAGGAAATATGTCTCCATATCTCAGTTGTTAAGGGTATTCTTAAAGGTACAATACTTGCTTCTAACTGAAGTTAAGTGGGAATTATATGAGAATTGATGTCCTTGTCACTTAGAACCAGGAAGGCTTTATATTGTCTGTAATAAACCACCTAAATTTCAACTGAGGAGACAAAGAATAGACATTTCAATAGGAAAAAAGAAATAGAAGGAAAATGAGGGTAAACTACTTTGCAAATACATGAAGGATACACATTTGAAGCCATGAGGTTGGAGCTTCCATCCTATTTTTCACTTCCTTGATTTCATTCATTATTTCTAGCAATGTGACTGTTAGATGAGCAATTGGAGTTTCTGAAAACTTCACCAGGTGCTCATATAGAAGTAATAATTCTTGAGAGATGGCCATTGTTTTAGTGAAAAAGATATTAAAAAACAAATGACCAGTGTCTTCCCAGAATTTCTATAAATCAGAATCTAAATCACCATATTGCAATCCTAATTACAGAAAGTACTTAAATGTGCATGTTTTTATTCAGTATAGGACTTAAACACATGTTTTAAATAATGTTCATTCTTAAGTTCATCTGGTTACAGTAGGGCAAATGAGTTGTTTGGTTATTCATGCAGCAAAAATTCTATTTAGAACAGGTTTTCAAAACTGATTCCTTCTACTCTCTTTCACAGTTAGTGTGATTTCTATTACAATTTCACTCAATAAAATCTCCATTAAATTACGTTATGTTTAGAAAATTATTGTTATTAATAGTATTAATTTATTATTAATATTAATGCTATTATTATTTAAAATAATAATGCCTCCATCTGAATATATTCTTCTGTTTTCTGAAAGCCATTAATTTTTGCAGTCCTAAATTGGTTCCAAAATCTGAAAGGACTGCTGCAGTTACAGTCACATATAGGAGAAGTTTATTACACCTAGTTCTACTACAGAATTTTATTGCACACTCAGAAGTATGACAGATGATAACTTTAATATGATATAAAGAGTTATAACATTCCTTCTTTAGTATTTTATTGCATGCATCTGTAAGAGAAGCACTAAGCTTTGCCAAAGTGTGTTTCCATTTGCATTGTAATGAACAATTGTCTTCTAAGAGGCAGCAGAAGCGAAGATGTTAATGACCTTTCTGCTTGTGGTTTTTTAGACAAAATGAACTGGCAGACAACAGCAGCTCATTTTCTTAAACACAAAGATAAAACATGCATTTGATTTTAATTCTAAGATTATGCCGTGTATCAGAAGAAAACGTGAGTAGTAGAGCAGGTGACTCACTACTAATATTCTGCTTTGAAATAAGACTTCTACTTAGAGGAATGAATAGTTTTAAATGATTTTTTAGTTTAGGTTTCATACCATATGTACATACATGCACACATAGACATATGTGTGCATGTCTGAAATATAGAATCACAGAATCATAGGATCATTTAGGTTGCAGAAGACCTCTAGGATCATCTAGTCAAACCTTTGTCAAATGTCTCCCTAACCCCTAGACCATGTCTCAAAGCACCACATCTACCCGTTTTTTGACACCTCCAGGGATGGTGACTCCACCGCTTCCATGGGCAGCCTGTTCCAATGGGTAACCACATTTTCAGTAAAGAACATATAAAACAGACATGTAAAAATAAAGTATTTTATATTAATATAATGGGAACAGCAATTTTAAGTCTTTGGTCACCTCATTCAAAGCGAAAGATATACTTTGGACAAAAGCATTTGCAAAGATACGAGAAGAGAGATGATACAAACACGCACCCTAAAATAGTTCCCTCCCCTAATCACTGTAATTTTCTTTCAAATTAAAAAAAGATGACTCAACACATTACCATGACTGTCAGAAATACCCTAGCCACAAAAAATTATGAAGAGTGTTTAACTATATCTCACATACAAAAGACAAGCAGCAGATTTTAGACCCTAAGCACTCTAAGCTGGGCTGTTCCCAGCCCAGGTCCCCTTGTGGGGCTTCCCCTGGGACTCCCCTCACCCCACCACAGCTCAGGACCCCATGTCAGGCCCCCAAAGCCATCATCCCCTGCCCCAGCAACACTGCATCAGGGATGGTCTCCAGCCCTGTCCCTGAGGTGCCATTTGGATCCTCTGGACTGAGCACAGACCCAGCTGCTACCTGATGCTCACAGATGGCCTCTTGGGTGTAGGTGCTACCCAGCCAACACAGGAGCCACCTGTGGCTCCTACTCCTTGGCCCTCAGGGATCAGCCCCTGCAGCTTTTGCCACTCCCTGATAATTAGTTTGCTGTAATGTTACTTCATTCTTTTTTTTTCTGACAAAGAAAAATTCATGAAAATTTATTTAGTCAAAAAAATGATAAATCATATGTAATCAAAGCTGTATTTACAACAATAATACTTTAATTTTTTCAATTTTCCTCAATGTAAAAGTTATGGAAGGGGGTTCAAATACTTTTTAGCACCACTGATGAGTACAGAAGAGGCTTTCCAACAGCTGTGAAATATGTGACAAGAAAAAGAAACTAAATATTAACTTGGACCGTATCTCATGTGGGGAGAATGACGAAAGATTGAAATCAGAAAGCTGAAGTGAGCTTCTGCCTTGAGCCGTACACCCTGTTTATCCAATGGAAGCTAAAGTGCTTGAGTTAGAAAGGATCAAATAATCATAAAATTATTCCTTGTCCTGGTTTTGCTGAGACAGAATCATAGGCCTGCTATGGTCTGAAGGCCAATAGCAGTTTGGAGTCAGACAGGGCAGCTGACCCAAGTTGGTGCACAGGTGTATCCCATCCATTAAATGTCATACTCTGTACCAAGGGGGAAGTTTGCTGAGAATGGAGGGTCTCCTGCTCAGCATCTGGCTCCCCCTGCCCCTACTCCTCTTCCTGTTCTCAGGATGGCCTTCCTGTTTGGACCACTGTATGTTTGCTGGGCTTAGTATAACTTTTTTTGCTTTATACTGCCATTGGTATTAGCTTTGCTGTTTCATTAAATCCATTTTCATTTCAACCTGTGAGTCTTCTCTCCTTTTCCTGATCCCCTTTCCTGGATTTGAAGGGGTCACTGGGTGATAGAGCAACTGCTATAGCTCAGCCCATGATATGGGCTAAAGGTAGACATTCCTGAATCACTGTATTGTTTAGTTCAGCAAATCAAGGCAAACCAAGCCTGATTTTCAGTTTAGTTTAATACAGCAGATGAAAAAGCTTATGGTTAGAATCTTCTGCCAGAACTGTTTAGGGATGTCACCCTGTGAAAAGCAACAGTTATCAGTGGAGCAGCTTGCAGGGCTAAAAGCCAAAACGTGTTCAGCCATTAGATTTTAATTCACAACTCTAGGTGAATCAGAGCCCTGGAAGAGAATTATACTGAGTCAATATATTGAATGAATAAATCTAATATTTATCTTAGAACTGTTTGCATAGATAAAGGTGAAGTGCATGAATCACCTAATGTTTTTGTTATATTACTCTCATTCTCTTAAACTGTCCTTGGAAAATCAAGCCTGTGTTTTCTTTAGTAATAACCTGCCCAGTCTTCTAGGGGTATTATCTTCTCCATAATCTTATCTTTTTATTCTCTTGGACAACAACTGCAATGCTTTCTCATTGAAAAACTCCTATATCTAATTCCACTCTGCAACACTGTGTTGGGTACATCCATTCATAAAAGAAAGTTTATGCATAATATCATGTGTGTGAGAAAGACTTCTAGCTTGTAGTTGTAGTTAAAACCACAGGGCTCAAACCCAGGAAGAAAAAGAAAAACAGAACAATAAAAGGAAGTATGTCCTGGAGCATCCTTTAGTTTTGCCACAGTTGAAAACTGGAATAGGGGTTCCTGAGCTGGAGTTTAAAATCCTATCAGATAATTTCTATTAGAATTATTGGATTCTTTTTTATTAAATGTAAAGACATTTTGAAGGAGAGGAGAGATAATGGATCTAATGACAAGAATGAACAACAAAGAATAGGAAAAGGGGGAAAAAAAAACAGTAAAAATTGTAGTTCAGGCAGCACCAGAACCATAAATAGATCTGTCTGCATTAATTGCTTCATATTAATTACTACAGAATTACTGTTTATTGCAAACCCTAATTCTCAGATCTCTACAGACATAAAGCCCCTTTAAACATGGCACGGGCGATGCACGCCCTGTCGAGGTGCACGGACACTCGTGAAAGAGTTCAGTGGGCGCCTTATAGTGTGCACGAGAGAGAGAGAAAGAGGAGCCGGAGGCCTCGGACTTGGCCACAGTAGTGGTCAAATCTTCAGTCCGCAGCTCCAGGATCTTCCCTCTTAAGGTGGCGGAGAGGGAAAAGAGAAAGTTTTCTGTTTTCCCTTAGACTTTATATCTTGCCGCGCCCCACATATCACCGCCCTCTGGCTTCCGTTTCCCGGAAGACTTCCTGGTGATCCATGGGAGTCGTAGTTCCGTCTAGCTGGCTTAAAAAGGCATTTCAAAATACCGGGTCCGTTTACCACACTATCTCTGCTTTTTTAAACAAAAATCCCATGGCAAAATTTATAGAATTTAAGTTACAGGTATGAAATTGAAGTTTGTCTTAAGTTAGAATTTTGGTGTAGCTGGGTACAACACATGTGTCTGTATCTGTGCTCATGCCCACTGCACTTAAGTCATAAATTCCTTGAGTGGTCAAGGCACTCTCCAGCTAGTCTCTCAAAGATGAGACAATGGGCTGATTTCAGATATACATGAACTTCAGATAAGGTTGTTCACAGGACTGGCACCTGACTAGTTCTGACAGAAGTCCTCCAGGCAAGAATTTTGGACTGGCCAGAAGATTCCCCACTTGACTCTTGCTGTGCCTAGACCATCTGGTAGGCACTACCTGTACTTGTTGATTGATTACTTAATGGTTGATGAACATTCTGGGCAGAGAATCAGGCCACGCAAAAGACACACTGAGGTGAGTACTGCTGTAGAAGAAGAAACTGATCAAACTGAAGATAGGTAATTTTAAACAGTCTGTGGAAACTGTTCCTGCAGACTGCAGAAATGGTCATGGAAGATAGTCTTTTGCACATAGTTATGGCAGCTAAAAGGTATTTTGTACATGATTTAAGAAAATGAATAGCAATGGCCATGCATGTGCTAGAGTGATCATGTGGGACCATACAGAAGCTGGACTATAAAAATATAGCAGAATAGTTTTGGTAATCTCACCTATGTGGCCATTTGTATGGTGTTGCGAAGTCTCAACAGACTCATGTCAGCATTTGGACAGCAGCTAACCATCCTGTTTGAGAAATTCAGTTCCCCATGTGAGTACTACCTTTTGCAAAAGATTCCACAGTTATTTTTTTTTATGCTTTAGCCCTCTGTGTTTGTGGTGGGTTAACCTTGGCTGAGCACCAGGTGCCCACCGAGCCACTCTATCACCCCCCTCCCCCTTTTTCCCCTCTCCCTCCTCAGCAGAGCAAAAAGAAAGGGGAGGAAAATAAGATGAGAAACAAAAAATAGTTTAATAATAATAGAAGCCCAGACCAAGCAAATCCACATGCAGAAGCAAAGGAAAACAAAGATATATTCTCTACTTCCCATCAGTAGGCGATGTTTGGCCACTCCCTGGGACGCAGGGCTCCAAGACACATAGCAGTTGCTCTGGAGGACAACGGAACAACACCCACCCCCCGCCTCCCCCGCCTCCTCCTTCTCCCTAGCTTTATAGCTGAGCTGACATCATACGGTATGGGATATCCCCTTGGTCAGTTCGGGTTAGCTGTCCTGGTTGTGTCCCCTCCCAAGATTGTGCCCACCGCATCCCACTGGGCGGGCTGAATGTTGGGAAGAGCCTTGGTGCTGTGCGAGCACTGCTCAGGAGCAGTCACAACACGGGTGTGTTATCAACACCCTTCTAGCTCCCAGTACAAAACACTGCACCATGACAGCTGCTTTGTGGAAAACCAGCTCAGCCAGACCCACTACAATGTTAAAGCCACCAATATAAAGACAATAATAATTCTTGTTCCTATGAAATTCTGATGATTGTTCAGAGTCATGCTACTTTCTTGCCTCTGCTCTTCAGAGCCCCAGTTTGCACTGGTGATATATAAATACTATAAAAGATCTTTCATCTTGTTAAAAGTCAGAGCACACTTCATAGAACCCAGAGATTTAATTCAAGTCACCTTGGAGACAACATGTTTTTCTGTGTTCTCTTACAAAAATTTCCCTGGGATGTATTTGCTAACTCCTTACATCTTAAGACTGTGCTATAGAAGACTCAAAAGATGATTAGATTTTATCTTTTTGCTGTTCTGAAAGGTGGATCAAAATGTTGTCTGTTTGGAAGCGTGAACCTACAGATTCCCTTTTTTAACTTTTTTTTTTTTAAGTCTCTTTGTCACCTAATTGTCATTAGGTAATGACTGTCATTAGTCATTCATACATAATTGTCATCAGTCATTCATATAAGGCTTAGATGGCATTGTGTTCCCAGATGTTACAGGGAACACAGTCTATCCAAGGAGAGGTATAAGATAGTTGTGAATTTACCCAGCTGTGACTTCCACATAGAATGATCCTCTTTATCTTCATGATTTTTTTTTACATATTTTTACAGATTTATCAAAATTTTTTAAAAAACTTTCAGAGGTTCACACTGACAAAGCAAATATTGTCATCTTTATATTTAATATTACATAATACTTATGGTTTATACAATTGCAACTAGACTAGTTGCAACTAGTACTTAGTTTTTAAATAGCTTTTTAGTTTATTCCTTAGAAAACAATTTCCTCAGACAATAAAAAGACAGCAGCATAGAAACTCAGCTGAGCAACAGTGTATGTAGGTGTTCTGTTGTATCGATATCTAGTTATTTGAAATAATGAACTGAACACTTCTGTTACTATATTTTACTCAATTTTTATTGTAAATAGTAATAATAGAATAGAAGTCAGGTACAGTGAGTAAAGCTGATACTTTGTTTTAGTTGTAGTATTCGCAGTCATCTTAATCTCTGTCATGTCTCATTTCTTTAACCTGAGTTTGGGAAAAAAAAAAAAGAAATATAGGGGGAAAAAGTTTTGGAGAACCCTGAAGAGCACTAAATTTTGCTTCAAATTCATGCACACTGATAACTGGTTTGTTCAGCCAGGTGGGGAGACCATATTGTGGCGTTCCAGTACCTGAAGGTAGCCTACAATAAAGCTGGGGAGGGACTTCTAACAAGGGCTTGTAGTGATAGAACAAGGGGTAACGTCTTCACACTGGAAGAGGGCAGATTTAAATTAGAAATTAGGAAGAAGTTCTTCACTGTGAGGGTGGTGAGGCACAGAAACAGGTTGCCCAGAGAACTTGTGGCTGCCCCCTCCCTGGAAGTGTTCAAGGCCAGGTTGAAAGGGAC
>JAVSBS010013379.1:0-35186 GCA_033124195.1 Coracias cyanogaster
CTCTCTTTTCGTTTTTAACAAACCCTGAGACTATGTTATAATAGTAGGACTCAAAGGGCTAGGGCTTTATGAGGAAAAAAAAGAAAAGAAATAACCAGTAAAACAACTGTGATCAAAATTATGTGAATTAATATCATCGGGTCCTCAATGTCTGTTTCTTCTGTATACACTCACTATCTCTCATATGATTAACATTTGAGGGACAAAGCTGTTTCTTTCCTTTGGTTTCTTTATTCCACCTCTTTTTTTTTTTTTTTTTTTTTTTTTTTTTGTGGATTGTTTCCAATTAGAAATATTAAGAGAAGGTGAATTTTTCTAGCAGGTACTGGCTAAGGAGTCCTCAGAGTACTGAAGTCCAAGTGGGAATTATCTTTCCTCTGCTTCATCACTTGGCAGGGCGTCAAAACCTTGCAGGGTACAGCTGGGAGCCGCAGGCAGGAGAAGCGAAGGCAGCTGCCTGAAGCAAACTGAGGTGTTGCAGCCACAAACAAGCAAGGTGTGCAGGCAAAGCACAAGAGATGGACAGCCTGAGAGGCAGCCAGACAGATGCACCACAGGTTTAGCCTTTGCTTATCTGAAAGTGATTTTGCCACTGCTGGAACGGGGCTAGTTTTGCCTCAGGACAGCTTGACATCTGTTAAAGGCCTCTGCTCTGCCTCCTTAGAAGGATGCCAGCAGGGGCTGCTAGCCAAAAATACCCACTTCCACTGACTGATGACCAAC
Organism: Coracias cyanogaster; assembly: GCA_033124195.1. NCBI lineage: Eukaryota > Metazoa > Chordata > Aves > Coraciiformes > Coraciidae > Coracias > Coracias cyanogaster. The sequence continues at coordinate 724 of JAVSBS010013379.1, forward strand.
TGTCCTCCAAAGGTCTCAAAGAACTCACCTGAGAGGGAGGTCTAAAGCACAGAGAAACTCAACTTCAGCCTGAGAAACAAGTAGCTGTGAAAGGGAAGGGAGGAAAGTTTCTGCTCTTCCCAGAATAGTTCTCTCATTTCTGCCAACACTTAAAGATAAAATCAAGTTGAGCAAAAGAAAAGGCTTAAAAGAGAAGAGCAACTCCAAGAGAGCAGGGGAGCTCCAATACCTGCTGGATAAAAAACACCTCAGAAAGAACAGGAGTCTGGATGGACACTGAAAGTTTGGAGAGTGCTTCAGTAAATTTCAAATTCACCAGCACAGCTCCTGTTTCAGATGATACAGAACTTGTATTTCACAGTTTGCTCCCTGTTTCTCCACCTCATCTGTCTCTATTACTCTATTGTTCCAAGTAAAACTCTAAAGGTTTTGCTCTGCAAAATGAAGAATTGGTTTGCAAGATCCCAAAAGACAAGAAATGTGCATTGATGGCATTTTTAAAATGGTTTTATTACTCTCCTTTAACAAAGTTTAAGGCAATTAACTCCCTAAAAGCCTCAGGTGGCTGATTTCCTGATTACTCAGCCAGAGGGAATGTCATTGCAACTGTAGCAATTAATTAATTAACTCACACCAATTGATTGGAAGAGTCACTCCATTATAAAGCCCTTGCTTCAGTCTCTTGTCACTTTTCTGACACTGATGGGAGTTTTTTAAGGATTTCCTGATGTTTTGTTTCAGCCCAAAGGCAGACTCCTTTTAACAGACACAGTCAAAGCAGTGTGTCAACTTTTTCCTTGCCTGAGAAGCCTGGGCACACAAATCAGGCAAGCACCAAGTATGCTCAGATAATGTGACTAAATATTTAGAAATCTGGAAAAGCCAACTGTAGGGCTGCATGTCCAGCTGGGATCAATCCTACGCGCCTCTGATTTCTCACCAGATAGCAGCACAGGGAGTGAAGTGATGGCATTGCTGTCAGATTCAGTTCTGCTCGGGGAGTCATTGCCTCCTGCATCCACCTGGGTGGAGAAACAGACCTCCCCATCCACTGCTGGGGAAGTTTGGAAAGCATGGGGAAGCAAGTTGGTCAGACATGCCAGTCTGGGCAGCAAGGACATCTGTTTTCCCTCAAAGGTCAGCAGAAGGATGGGGCCTTTGTCTCCAAGCTCCTTGCTTTTCTCCGCTGAGCTCTGAGAGGGCTTATTTTCTCTGGGAAGTTATCTGAGATGCACAGACACTCGTCTCCTGCCAAGAAATAGCTGTGTCAGGACTGCGTGCCATAATTTCTCTCTTTGTTCCTTTCCCATGCTGACGGCAGATTTCAACTTTTTGGGCTCTTTTCCAGATGCTGTCAGATTTCTTTGGTTTTTTGCCCTGCAGAAAAGGACAGCGCAGGGAGCATAGGCAGTAGCGGTCTCCAGTCCTGATGCAAGCACTGTCCCAGGGACATCACTGCATCACCAAGCTAAGATGTCTCCAGGCTGGGCAAGAACTGTCAGTGACAAAAACACAGTGCATTTTCAGTGGCTTTGGGTTTGGGATTTTTTTTTTTTGCAAATGTGCAACCAAAAATGTTTCCCTCTAAATTTTCTGCAGACAAGCATACTTTGTACATGGGTGGCATGACTGGAGAATCCATGCAGTCCTACACCCACTTCTCCTCTTCTGGCAGCTGGAGCCTGCCTCAGGATCGGGCAGCGCTGCAGGCAACCTGCACAGTTGCTGCTCACCATCTCCACTTCTCATCCTTACAGCCTCATATTTTGCTTCTACCCCCACATCCCCCTGCTACTTGTGAGACACAGACAGGGTTCATCACACTTCTGTTGAGGTGATAGCATCCTGTGGTCACCAGGTCCTCTGCAGTGACCCCACCAAGGAGAAGATCCTGCAAGCTGCCCCAGAGTTGCACATGGGGCCGTGGCAGAGTGGGATGTAGCTGTGATGCTGACAGTGGCTGTGATGCTTACAACTGCCCGCTCCCCTTCATAGACCGTGCATCCCACAGCAGGCAGCCCTAATGGTGCTAGTTATCAGCCTCTAAGCCTGCTCTCTGTTTTCATTTCTCAAGCCATGAAACACTGATGTTACGTAACGTGTTACTGTGAGGCTAGGTGATGGGGCTTTGGCTATCAAAAAACCAAGGATTTTCCTACAGGTCTCACTACAGCTCACAGTCCAGAAGTGATCACATTCAGACTGGACAAGACTTGCCAGAGCTCCATGAGGTCATGTCTGGTTAGTGTTTCTCCTCACAATTCCAGCTGTTCATCTCCATCCCTTCCCTACCATACCTGGTGACTTTAGCAGGGAAAACAGGAGGCCCATCCTCCAGGGTGTGAATCTTCCTTAAACACTCTGTAAAGACAAACTGAGAAAGGTCCTTAAAGCTCCTGAAATCATGGCCCGGCCATTTCAGGAAAATGACAAAAACTATCCTCCGTGAGGCAAGAGACTGTGACAAGGTGGCTTAGACATGAGAGCAGAAATTCTGCATGAGTTGTCCTCTTGGCACAGCTGAGTATTCCTGGTATGTCTTTGGGGAAGCCACCAAGGTCACATTCAGATTTGGGGGCTGGTGCCCCTCCTTAGGGCCGTGGCCCTGCAGGTATCTAGTGAGGAGCCATACAAAAGCACACTGGGGCTCCTCTCCAGTCCAGGGCTCCCCATCACTGGGAACCAACTGCAGTAGGGAAGCTGTGTATACATTTGGGGTCTCACCCCAAACTAAAGCCAGGAGCTGGGAAACATTTCTGAGACTCAAAGCACTGACATAGCCTCATCTTACCTCTGCTGCAATTCTCTATCTATAAACTAGGGACCTTGTTTTCTCCTTCTGTGCTGGAGCAAAAAGACATGCATGAGTATGAAGGACCAAGCCAGTCGTAAAGGGGATGCCTCAAGCAGATGCCTAATGATGTCAGTCTCAGGCTTCTCAGAGTATTTGTGATCAATCCTACATGATGCTACAGTTGTGGCAGTAATGATTCACAGCAGGGTTCAATCCAGGCTGCTTAATTGCCATCCTGTGAAACTGTGTTAACCTACTTGCAGCTTAAGTCTTTCCTTGTAGTCAGCACCAGGGACTAATTAGTCTTTTTAAATGTAATATGTCAGTAAGTGCTGAGTTCCTTACCCATGACTGAATTGGTCCTGAGAGATGCACAGAAGTCTCTGACAGTCTCTGCTGCTGTCTCAGAGGGCAGCATCAGGCACTACATGAGGTTGCACTATTGCCAGTGATGGTCCCCACTCCAGACTGGCCAGTATGCATTTTCATGCCTGTTCCTAGTGAAAACAACAAGCCTGTATGAACAAAAGTGACCTGTCATACAAGAACAGCACATGAGTGATAGTCCCACGGAGGCAGGGACATGAATGGCTTGAAATAATGTCAGCCTGGGAATTCCCATCTCTGTCAGTGACTTGTCATGTCCTTGTACAAGTGTGTCTCTACTTCCCTTGTCATGGTTTGTGGCTTTTAACCTCAAGTTCACACTTTGTCTCTTTTAGCCTCAAGCTCTTTAGGGTGAGGACTACTTCCAGCTTCAGGCTTGTAAAGCTCTTAATGCAACTTGATCTTGCCCAAAGCCTCCTAGCACTCTAATTAAGTAATAATAATAAGATATTCATAGAGCTGTATAAACACTGATCATTTTTCTCTGTCCTTTATAGAAGAGTGAATGCCAGAGGAGAGTTACACTGCCCACTTTGAGGTAGGGTTATATTTCAGGGTGCTATCACTATACTTAATTAATCATTTCTTCAGCACCAAAAAAAAAAAAAAAGGAATTCCCTTTTACTCCATTCTTGTGAGACCCCACCTGGAATACTGCATTCAGCTCTGGGGCCCCCAACACAAGAAGGACATGGACATGTGGAGTGAATCCAAAGGAGGGCCATGAAGATGATCAGAGGGCTGGAACACCTCTGCTATGAAGCCAGGCTGAGAGAGTCAGGCTCACTCAGCCTGGAGAAGAGAAAGTTCTGAGGAGACCTTACAGCGGCCTTCCAGTATCTAAAGGAGGCCTACAGGAGAGATGGAGAGGGACTTTTTACAGGAACAAGAGGTAATGGCTTTAAACTGAAAGAGGGTAGATTTAGATTAGATGCAAGGAACAGTTTCTTCACACTGAGGGTGGTGAGACACTGGAGCAGGTTGCCCAGCGAGGCTATGGATGCCCCAGCCCTGCAAGTGATTGAGGCCAGGTTGGATGGGGCTTTGAGCAACCTCATCTAGTGGAAGGTGTTCCTGCCTTCAAAGCCAAACTATTCTATAATTCTATTATTCTATGATTCTTTTAATCAAACCCACTATTTACTATACCTGCAAACCCTGCTTGCTGCATTGTCAGAAGCTATATTTAATTTTTATCTTTCTATATCATAATAGCATGTAAGAACATCCATTACAGGACTCCTGTGCTGTTGCATGAGCACAGAAAAAAAAAAGCAGTCTTTGCCCCAGAGAGAGATATAAATGGTTATAAAAACAGTGATAATTCATTCTTCTAACACTTTTGTGAAGTAAGCAAATATGATTATCAACCTCATTTTACAGATGGGGAAGTATGTCACAGAAAGGTTAAGTGATTTATCTAATACCATGCAGCATGTCAGTGACAAGAAAAGACTAGAACTCTTGATCCCAGAACCAGACGCAGTTCTCTAGTGCATAAGGTAGGTCTTTAGCAGCAAAAGCAGAAATGGAGACCAGAGTTTCTGAAACAACCATTTTTAAAAGCCCACATATTTTTGAGAGATAGAACTATAAAAGAATAATTTTCCAAGGTTATTTCAATCTTATGTCAGTGATTCAAGTCCCTGAGTTGAGAAATCTTGGATTTCTGAAAACTGTTCTCAAACAGATAAATCTATGTCCCCCCAGTGTGCTACTTCTCTTTCATTCCCCAGTTTCCTTCATTTTAAAACATCACATCTAAAAATATTTACCAAAAGGAGCAAATGTTAACCACTTCCAGATATTTGTTTCTCATTTTTCATTGTGAAACCCAAGCAGCTACATGGGGTCTAAGCATCATTTCTGAGGTGTGTTCCCAGATGGGGCCAGCCAGAACCAGTTCCCAGGGCCAGCCAGCCCCAAGCACGTGCCTGGCCCCTTTCCTGTGCTTGGTGGGATATCCTACATGGAGGAAGGAGACCCATTCCCACTGCTGCCACAGGCAGCCTGGGAAAGCGACAAGCTGATGATTACCTCTGCACCACTGGCCCTTTGATGGGACATCTTGAGCGCTCTGTTTGAGGTTTATGACATGTGTGCAGTTTGCTCCAGTTCAGCATGCCCACATTTGTTCAGGCAGCCATGTCCTCTACAGTGTGGTGCTGAGATATGTTGCAGCTTCTGTCCTTGCAGACAGGCTGTGTGTCCTCAGCCCTAGATGTGCCACCACCCCTACAGAGGGTAATTTGTGCCTCCTTTTTCTTTGCAGCTGGTTGTCATCCTACATTCAGTTGGCAGCATGGCTGCAGGCACTCTCCTCCAGCTTCAGGCCACAAAGAAATGTTTGTCTGCTTTCTGAAACATGATTGATATTTAACCTGCCCAAAATAACATCCCACTCCAGTTGGCAGATGTGAAACCTCAGGTGTGGCCATGGCAAGGCACCCTGTCCAGCCTCCCAGAAGAACGAGGGCACACGCTAGCCCTGAGGTGCCAGTGTGCCTTTCCTGCACACTCCCAGCTCCCATTCCAGCTGGGAAACTTTCTCTAGGAAATGAAGTCCAGAAAAGTCTCCTCTGCCACGTCCCCCAAAGGGCATCATCATTTATTCCCTCTTTACCTTTTCACCTCCGCTTGCCCTGTTTGTAATGTGGAGTTTATGATGTAATTACATCTCACACAGCTGAAATTGTCCCCTTATCACCAGACTGATTACACTTAACAAGGCATAAACTCCCTCTCTCGTTCTCTGCCAGGAGTCCAATTTTAAGCTCTAATTGTTTTATAGGCCTTTTGCACTCAAGAGAAGAAAAAAAAAAGAAAAATTGGTCGCCATTTACATATGTTGTGTAAGGCACATTTCTCACCCTCCCATCCACACAAATGCCTCTTGGGGACTGCCCAAATGACCAACAGCCCAACAGCTTATATGCCTCAGTGCTTTCCTAATGATTGCTAGAAGCCTCAGCTTTTTCTCCATCTCAACTACAAACTATTTCTTAGAGGTGAGCAGCAAAGGTCCCTTTCCAGGGTAAGTGCTTCTGCTCACGGTCCCCAGCAGCTGCCTGACAGCACACAGGGCTGGTGGCAAGCTGGAGAGTCCCAAACTGCGCAGAGGTACAAGGGCTCAGCTCTGCAAGGGCTCAGCAAGGGCACTCTGTCTTGTGCTAAGGGAAGGCATGCAGTGAGTTACTTAATGATTTCTGCATCTCTAGGATAGGGGCCATGGGATTTCACAAACAACAGCTAGGTTATGCACTGGGCAGCCCTGACATCTTCTCAGAGTGTTTTCCCTTTGGTGTGTCTTCCTGCTTCCCATTTTTCTCCCTGAAAAATGAGGACACAAAGTAATAGCCACAGACACAAGGCACACTTATTGCCATCTTCCTTTCTGGTAACTAAACTTAAAAGAGTAAACAAAGTCTGGTCAGGCCTTTGGAAGCACCTTGATTAAAGGTGATGACAACTCATGGAAAAGAGACATTGCCATGCAGCCTTGCCTTCCAGGGCTGTTAAAATATGCTGACTCTTTTTCACTTGCTTATTCACTTTGGGTCTTTTTTAATCATGGCTTATACATATTACAGCAGCATCTATGAGCCAGCTGAGAAGTGACTTGTTTTCGTGGTAGGTGCTGTAATTCATGCTGCACTTGGTTCACCAGAGTCTCTGTAGGTACTATTTCTACCTACAGATCCCATCAGGCATCAGAAGCATAGGGCAAATCAGGAGGAACACACACAGGCAGGGACCAAGATAGTTGCAGCAAATGTCAGATAGACATCACAGTATTATTTTTCTGAGCAATAAATCCCATCAGATTATTGTTTTCAGGACTAGATTCAGTATAAGTAAAGGAGTAACATGAAAGGATGGGACTTGAGGAAGGGAGGGAAGCAGGTAGAGGAAGGAGGAGCCGAGAGAGGCAAGTTTCCCAGCGTTTAGGGGCCAGGATCACAACCTATCAAGCTATCCATGCTGGTTTTTTGACAGTAGTATTCTGCTCCAAGCCTGTATCCACCTGTGGCAGATGGTGTGCAGGTTTCTAGGATAAGTTTTTGGTCTTTTTGTGCATGTGCAGCATCTTGCACCATGCAGTAAGAGACTTGCAGAGATACTGCTGTAATACACGTGAACAGGAGGCAACACAATACTAAGAAAAAGATCTTGTGTACGGACTAGGTGGACCACAAGAATAAGGAGCAGAGAGACCTCTGCAGGGAGGACACTAGTGGCATTTTCAGAGTACAGAAGTTTATGCTGATGGTTTTCTCTGTCTTGTCTGGCTCTCCTCCAGGTCCTTTGGCTGCTAGAGCTGGCTTGTTCTGCACTACCTTTTTTCTCTCCTTCATTCCCCAAGTTCACTTGGCCCTAGGGATGTTCAGTGCCCTATTTGCAGTCCAGGCAAATGGCCTTTCATAAAATCCAAGCCAGATGCCCAGCTGCTGAACAAATCACATAGCTCAATTGATTTCTGTGGCACTATGACAATTTATAGCAGCTGAGGCTCAGCTCCTATAAACTGCAGTGAGCTCGGAGAGAGACTTGGAAGGGCTGCATATACCACAGGTAAAGGATGTATATTGGTGTGTGGGGAATTGGGAGAGCTTTTGGAGATAAATGCTGTGAAGCGAAGCTGAGGAGCACAAGCAAAGCAGGTAGGCTGACAAGAGAGGAATACAGAGGAGCATTGTGGGCTAGGAGTGATGAGAAATGATTAAGCACATCAGGGCACACTGGCTTGCTTTCCTGACACACTTGCTGAAATTATGATGATGGGGAAAGGAAATGCACCAGATGCAGTTCTGCCCACCTGGTAAGGAGGGCATTTTGTAGAGCAACTTGTGAATTCTTACAGTGGCAAAACAAATTCATGAGGATGTAGATGTGGACATAAAAGTGTGTGAATGTTGGCTGCAGGCCATGCCTGGTGGTACATGCCCAGTAACGGGAGGATAGTACGTGCCCAGTAAGAGGAGTGTCAGAAGGGGTGTTACAGTAAGCCTGTTATTGTTCCATTGTTTATTCTGGTTTCATTAATACCTTCATTAAAGATCTGGAACAGTTCAGAGGAAGGAGCAGAGAGGATGTGAGCGCCTACTTTCAAAGGCAACCAAGGAGGAGAAATAACAAACTAGGAGCTGGAGAAATTGAAACAACAGGAAGAAATTACCCAAATGAAACATTAACCTTGGCAAAAAAAAATGTGTCTGAGAAGATCAGAGAGGGAGAAGGAAAATAATCCAAACCACAGGTGCTTAATGGGAAAGAGAGACCTGCAACACTGGAATACTAAGGGTTATAATAGAGGGCAAATTGCATATGATTTTGGCCAGGCAATAAAAGACCCTTATCTGAGCACAGAACCACTGTATACATTATGCAGCAGCAAGCCCTGCTCGTCTTTCTCTACAGATGCCACACTAAACTATTGTTTTCTGTTCTGGGCACTTCAATACCCAAAACCTGTTGACAGAGCAATATACATTGATTACCAGAATAGAGACATCTAATTACAAGGAAAGGTGGAAAGAGCAAAATTTGTATCAGTTCACTAAGCAATGACTAAAAATAGGTAAGATAATTGCTGACAAGTAGGCAGATATAGAAGAGGAACAGCAAAATTACCGGAAGGAAGAGAAACATAATAAGGGATAAAGAAAGAAATTAATTTATAACATATCAGAAAACTTTGCTGGCAAAGATAGTTTGTTACTTTATGTGATAGGTTTCCCCAAGGGAAGGCAGTGCCTCTTTATGACCTGAGATATTGAAAGATTCCATAAACCACTAGAAGTGTTTTGTAGGAAACAGAACTGGGAAACTGAAAGTTGCTCTTGCTATGTTTTTATGATGTTTTACAGAATTTTTCTAGGCTTGCAGGATTTTGATTGATGCAGCCCATCCACACTTTCTTCAAATGCTTCTCAGAAAGAGGCATGAGCTTATTCTTGTCAGCTATGCTGCGAGTGGCCTCTTCCAAACCCTGAACCCAGACCCACTTCACCATCAGCCTTGCACCTCCTGAACTGCTCTTTTTTCAGCATCATTACAGTTTCCCAGGCCATAAATTAGGGGAAGAGAGGAAGGACATCCCATTTTACTCTCAGTTACATAAGACAGAAGAAGGCTAATCTGAAAGTGGAGTGAATGAGAGCAGAATCTGACTTCCCACTCTCTTCATTTTGCTATCTCAAGAAGCTAGAAAGACAGAAAGGCTTATCTATTTCTTCCACTTCAGCAGATATAATCTGCCCCCAAGGGATTCCTCCCTTTTGTATTACCAGAATTCCCAGGTCCTTCTTCCTCCAGGCTCTCCTTTATCATTATTCCTAAATTATTGCATCTGAGAAAAAAAATCAGTATTTCATTCAGTCTTCCCCAGACAGGTCAAATTCTGAAAGGAAAGGAAATCCCTAACCTGTTACTAACTTGTGCTAAGCACTGCTGCTAAAGAGAAACTTCCAAAACGAACCCAGGAATCTGAAGCCACACACACCACTCCCCCAACCCATTTTTCAGGGCATTGCCCATTTTTGTAGCAGGTAGATTTATTTTTTCAAGTGCGGTGAACTGTCATGCAGTAAATATGAGCTATATTTCCTTTTCTCTTGGTCTTTTCTTTTTTTCCCTCCCTCTTTTTTCATCTTTTTGTCTGGAAATTCAGTGGCAACAGGGTGCTCTGCCACAAGCAGAGGGGGGAACGTGGCATTAACTTAGCAGTAACTCTGGCACTCTCAAGGTAGCTCTGATTTGCTGCAAATAAAAACAGATTCAGCCCCATTCTGCTAATACGACTGTGTGTACAGCACATGATCTAATATTCAGAAGCATTATCAGAGAAATGGGAGAATCCTCGGGGCCATTTTAAGGATGTGTTGGTGCTTCAATGGATGGGTCCCATTTTTGATGCTGCGTTTGAAGAATACCTGGCACAATAGCAAACATATCTGCAGCCAGCATTGCAAGTAAGTAGCAAATAGTGTATACTCGCATAACACAAGATGTATCCCTGTCTTCACTCTTTATAAAGCACTAATAATTGCTTTAATTAGATCTTAAAGTCTCATTTCACCTTTTTAAAAAAGCACAGAAAACTTGGAGCACCAGAAGCTGTAACATACACAGTTACGCACAGGTTCTGCAGCCCAGCTGTACCTTCCCACAAAGCTTGCCCTGTGCTCTGTCACTCATTGAGGGAAGCAACTTAGGTGCACAAATCCTTGAGGTCATGGAAGTGTATCAGGTTGTCTGAATATTTCTGACACCTCTTTGTGTATCATGGAAACAGAAGGACAGAGACCTCAACTTTCCATCAACAAATGTACTCAGCCTGCCTCACATGCAAGAACATATGGCTCATAATTTTGCTTGTGCATAATTTTGCATGTGTGCATGCCTGTGCACACGTGTGCACGTACGTTGACAGTGAGGGCCCATCAAGAGCCTGAGAGCCCTGCAAGACAACACCAGTCAGAAGATAAACCACCTCGCCTTACTGTAACAGTATTCTGGCCTATTCAGCTCAGTCCTGTGTGTGACACATGACAGCTGCTGTGGTAGTCAATAAGCAGCTTTTCCTGCTTTCCTCATTATACCACTGTTTTTTACGCACTGTTCATCTTTTATTTCATCACCCCGTTGACCATGGCACTGGCTTGGAAACATCCTGGTTGCAGAGGCAGCTGTACTGTCCCCTCTAGTGGGGACAGCTACCTGCTGTGTCTCAGGAGCAGTGTCACCTGCTAGGCAGTACAACTGCCTAGGCAGCAGGAATCACGTTTTTTGGCTTGGCTGGGAGACCCTGGGCCCAGAAGGCACTGGGGGTGTGGGTTGCTGGTGTTAGCAGGAATGCAGCTGGAATGCGAGATTGAAAGCTTAGCAGAAGGCTCAGGGGCAAACATTTGGACTACAAAACTAATTATATCAAATTGCCAGGGAGAAAGACTTTAAAAAGCCTCACCTACCCACCACTTTTTAAGTGAAGCCTGAGTTTCACAAATCAGCAATCATTTGCAACCATAACCTGCAGGAAGTATTTCCTTGATATACAGCAAAAGCTTTTGGATTAAGAGACATGGGTATTTGCAAATGCCCTTATTTTGAAAGCTGTCAAAACATCAGCAGCAGATGCATTTAGTCAGAAAACTAAGCTTTCAAACAGCTGCCCAGCATCTCCAGCTTCTGCAGCTAGATTTTGCTAAAAATATGGTTCAAACTGTGCAGCCATAGGCCTGACCTTGTAGACTTTGTATGTCCTCTCACAACAGCCTTTAACTAGAAACATTTATTTTATGAAGGAAAACATTTCACAGAGCTGAAGCAGACAAGCTACAATTGAGCAGTCCCACAGAAAGAGACATCATCATAATTACATCATCAACGGACCGTGATTGGCTCAGGAGCCAATGCTGAGCACTGTGCTAATGCCGCCCGATACACAACAAAGCCAACCTTTTAGCTACATTATTTTGGCCATGTCTTACTACTGTCCTGGGAATTCTCCCTTACTTATGTTTCTGCCCTTTAGGTCCTGAAGTCACAGCTGCCACAAGCAGCAGAATGGTGGGAGAGAGAAGAAAGACCAGCAGACATGGAGAGAGTCTGATCTGGAATGAAAAAGAAATTAGTTCCCTCTCAGATGAAAAATGCAAGGGAAATGTGCAAGGCAAAAAAAAGTTACCTGCAACAGATATACAAAGGGAGGGAGGAAAAATCAGAATATTGTAAAACCAAAGAAGGCTTGGCAGTGACAGATAATAAATTCATATGCAAACAGGCCATGAAATATGACATGACAAAAAGCTGGAGGAACTTTACCTCTGCAGCCAGGCTGTGGCTGTTGCAAAGGCAAGGAGTCATTGCACAAATGCAGGCTCATCCTCCCTTCCTCCAGCCTCTCCCACCACCACTGGCAGCAGGATGGGGCTGAGCACTAGTGCTGGGACAAGCTGTGATGAAAACTTGTGCAGCAACAGTGGGCAACGCAGTTCTTCTCTGTCTAACCTGTCTCAGCTGGTTAAAAGAGACCTCTTAGCATAAGAGCAAGGATGAGTTTGCAACAGCTGGAGCTGAGGAGCACCAGTTTGCAGATCCTGCAGCGGTAGGTCACTTTCTTCTTGTCCCTGGGGTGTTGCAGGAGGTAATAGCCCTTTCCAGCCAGGCAACACCCAGAACCGAGGGGTTATATTCTAGTTCTAGTATCTAACAGCCAGAAACAAGTGCCCAAAGTGAACAGAGTTCAGACGAGAGCAATAAAACATGATGAAAGGGGTAGAGGAGTTGATTTACAAGGCAAAAATAAAAAAGGATATGTTTAGCTTGGCTCAACAGTGACTGTGAGGAGATTAGCAGATAACGGAAAAAGGTTGGAAAGATGTAGTCAACAAAGAGTGATCTGGGGGGCAGAGAGGATGGTTTGTGGGGAACAGAAGGGGCATCACTGCTTTACCAAGACACTTTCATTAGTAGCAGAAGTTTGAGAATGACCCAGACTGAGACTGTCCACCAGAGATATCTGTGAAGCCTGAGAAGGCAACTACTTGTCCTGCCTGGCACACAGATGTGCTGCTGTAATCCCCATTGAATGTGGCCAGGCTTCCATGCTTCCCTGCCCACACCACCTCAAAACAAGGGTGCAACCTCCAAGCAGAAGAAAAGGGTTGTTCCTCCTCTGAATGAACACTATGGGCAATACAAAAAAAGCCACTGACTTCCCCAGAACTGGGATTCAGCCTGCATGGTGAAGGCATCAAGATAATGTAGATAATGTAGCAACCACCCCTTTTCTGAGTGTGACAGTACTAGCAACCTTCCAGTTATCATCCCACTGCAGAAATGGCTTGTTGAGACTCCTGGACTCCAGTGGAAATTGCCTAGAACATGTTTCAGGAGGAGCATGTGGCATCCTGGTTTAGCTAGCCCGGGTGCAGTGTGCTACAGATGGTGCTGTGTGTCTACAAACCTGCCCTTAGCATATGATAAAGCAGTTGGCCCAGATGTAAGAACAACAATATAAAAGCTGTTCCATGGATTTGCTTACCCTGCTGCATATTCAACTGCTGTATATGCCAGAGGACATAGAGATGTATTGCATTTTTTCTCAGTCCTCTCTATTGCTGGGCCTGAATACTGGCAATGAGCAGCAATTCAGACTGCAGATACTGCTCATTTCATCATGCTGCTTGTTGGCAAGAGCAAGCAGGCAAATGCATTCTGGTGCTTCTACACCTACAGGTGCTTCTCCAAGAGCTGAGGCCCAGTGGGCCGTGGAAGTCACTTCTGTGACAACTTTGCCCTCCACTGCTTGTTGATGCTCCCAGATTTCAGTCCAGCTGAACAGCAAACAAAAATGCAGCAACAGGAGAGAGCTGTGATGCTCACTTCGTACATGCTTTCCAGTCACGTCGCAGCTCTCCCAGAACAGCAGTGATGTTTGTGATTTTGCCCTCTCCTTTCAAAAAGCACATTGTGGTTTGATGACACCAAGCTGGAAACAGGGGATTATGGATACTGGGGCCAATATATAATAGGTAGAGCCCAGGTTACTCCTCATCCACAGTAAGCACCCAGCACCCTGCTCTGGTTTCTGCCACTGCAGACATCCAGCTCTGAATGCGAGAGGACCTTTTGGCAGGCCCCTCTAGCACGATTGCACATGGAGACATCTCTAGGCTGCTGTAGTTGGCAATGTACTTTCTTAGCCCAAGCACTGTGGCATCATTCACTGCCAAGGGAAGTGGAGAAGATAGCCAGACCAACGTCTGTGAACAGCCATGACTTTGGAAGTTATCCAGAAGACCATAAGAGGCAAAAGCTCATGTTTCACTGAAATTACCGGATCGATCTATCTATCTATCTATCCAAAGGGCTATATGAAGCAAGAACACCTTCACAGGAGATACAGCATATGTACAGTACAAGGAACATAATGTATAAGAGACTCTAAGGAATGCTAGTCCCATACTCAGGAAAAGTATTAGTACTTATTCACCGAACAAGGAGCACAGAGGGAGAAAGAATGAGCATCAAAAGATCAGATAAGGGTTTTTGCCACATAATATATCCCCAAAACACTGTGCATCAAAGCACTTGGCAAAGTATCTCTTCTCTGGATATATGATTGATTCATTCCTCCAGAGCACAACACAAAATGCAGAGAACATATAATTCCATGAAAGACAAGAACATCTCTTTGAAAACCTGTAGTATGTATCGAGCTCAAGCCTAGTCCAAAAGTATTAATCAAGCATACCACCTCATATCCCCTACATGACTGGCTATGGTATATACACAGAAGATATGTGGGACTGGTCAGAAATCCTTCAACACCCTGTGACCAAGTGTTCCCCAAGGGCTCAGAAATACCTCACTCTGTATCTATGTCATTCCTGGAGTAAACTTGATGTTCAGTCCGTCACTGGACATGTCTCCTATCTTAGTATACCCTGTGTTGATAACAGCAGGCAGAGTGATGAATTTTACTGAACTTCCTACTCTCTGTCCCACCTGTGAGACCCCGGCATGAAAACTCGTTCCTGCATCTCCATTTGGAGGGGTTGCTGGGGCAAGGGGTGGGCATCTTGTCCTCCCAGTCTGAAGTCCAGCCAGAGTCCCCAGGAAAGCCAGTGGTGAGCACTGCCAGCAGCCTGGTGTAGTGGAGCTCAGCACAAGCAAATCCCCACACCAGGACAAAGGAATGTAGCCACTCAGAAAAGCCTGCAAACAGCAGGGCTTTGCCTAACATCCAGAGAGCAAACAGAGCTCTGCACGAGGGAAAAACATTTTAAAATAATACAATGGCCATCTGCCTGCCTGTGTTATCAGTAAGCCTAAGCAGCTCTCTCTCACCCCAGGACCTTCACCTGTCTCCCAATCCTAAGCAAAGGCATGCCTTGGAAACCAAACCCATGCTCTGTGATCCCTTAGCCCTCATACTTTGACCTGCTGCCTAAAATCCCTGGGTGGGCTCTGTGGGGAGCTGTATCCAGATGTTGAAATACTGCTGCGCCGTGAGCATGTCTGCATTCGTTTTGCCTCATCTCTCCAGGCAGTGCCAGATCTGGGTAGGCTTGGCATGATCACATTGTAAAACAGCCCCATAACCAGATCAACTCACAGTGGCCACCAAAAATCACTTGCAGCTCCAAACCCAGCACATGCAGCTCCCTACCAGCCAGCAGCACCGAGCAAAAAGGGTTATATTTCAATCTCACCTGGGGCTTAGAAAGAGTGCTGCAGGGAGAGGGAACCTGCAGCTGGTGTCTCCTTGGGGCATGTGATTTGAGAGGTGTGGGTTGGGCTGCGAGGAATGGTTCTGTCCAGAGTGGTGAGCAGGGGGAGAGGTGGGCTGCAGAGCACCATGGGGAGTAGTGTCTTCCCTGTTGCATGACAGGGGTCTCATGGTATCCAAGGCAAAGCCAGCAAGGGGGCCCACAACCTTCACCCTTCAGCATCTGCACTGAGTTACCAATCCCCAGGTATGAGAAATCTCGGCACCATCTGAGTCCCAGGGAAACCAAGAGGTAAGCAAGCCTTTGGCTAGCTCCCCTCCTCAACCAGCTTGGGATCTCCCAGGGGAAGAGCTAAGCCACATTGCTGGGGAGTGTATTATTTCCCATCCCATACTGCACTTACTCACTGGGAACAAAAAAAAGGTCAAAACAGCAAAAAGGGAGATCCCATGGCACCAGACAGACAGGAGGGGAAAAGCTGCTCCCTAACATCAGGCAGAAGCAAGGGAATTTGCCTTTTCTTTTTCAGCAGAAGAGGAACAGCTGCCTTCCCACCTGTTCCTCCTAAGGATAACTCCTGGATTTCAGTTTCTGAGGCTGTCAGCCTGCTATCAGTTTAAAATACATTCCCATCGCAACAGTCTAAGTCAGCATTGGTTTAAGGGAGTCATTTTAGCTACATTAATTTATACCTGGAAGGAAACCAGTCAGCTTCTAAAACGTACATTTATTTGGAAGTTAAGTTTTGATAATAAAGGAAATTAAGCTGATGCAAACTCCCAGAGATTGCTGCACTAAGAGGGGTCAGATCAGTTTTCATCATCTGTGAATCCAGCACATCAGATTCTTTTTTAATTAATTTTTTCATAATTATTTCTGTATTTGCCAATTACTGTTAAAACAGCATCATGTGTTCAAACAAACTCACATCTTCACAGCCTGTCTTTGCATCTTATTAGAACCAGCAGTGAAGTCATCATGCTAAAATTGTGCCTTCCTGTTTATTTCCACTGCTCCAGATTGCAAGGAGCTGTAGACTGTGTGTTCCTTATAAATAATGATAGCGCTTTGCATTTATATAACCTTCCATCTGTGGATCAAAGAACTCCACAAAACAAGGTTCGATGTTCACTTTTTATCATCTTCACTTCTAGCACAGGGAGAGAGGACACAGAGTGAAAGGCCCTCATTTACAAGCTAGCTTCACTGGCTAGGGAACAGCTCCTTTTGAGTCCTCTTGGACTCAAGCCCAGGGTGATTTTAAAGCCTCCAAGGCCACATTTGAAATTAGGGGGAAGCTGTAGGTACCCTGGACCCTCTTAACTACAGGCTTACCAAAAGCACAACATATTGCTTGCCTGTGTGGGCAAGAGAAGATGAGGAAGTGTCTACATCTGGAGAAGATGAGGAAGTGTCTACATTGCTTCTGTGGGCAGACACCAGGTTATCTTCAGCAAAGCAGGAGAAAGGAACTGTGCTAGCCAGGAAGCTGGCCTCTGTGAATATGATGACTCTCAAAGGAGCTTGGTGAAGCCGGATAGCTGCTCAGTTTTGGTCCACTCAGGGTGTGAACCCAGTGAAACATTTTCTGAGAGAAAGGAGCAAAGCAGCCAGGGTAGAGGCTCATTAAATGGCTTTATTCCAGGAAGACTTTCACTTAGAGTTAGCAGTCTTTATAGAATTAGGTGCTTGAAGCCAAATGCCAAGAATGAGGACAAACAGACACAGCAAAAACACCCTCCTCAAGACCAGGCTTGGAGTGACCACTCAGCCAAGTCCATATAGCATTTCTGGCTGTCACTTCTGCCACTACACACACAAAATCATTTCTGAGTCAGCAATCACCCCCTATTCCCATGCTTTTCATCACTGCCTCATTGTTTCCTCACTCCAGTACACACAGCTTAAAGTCACTATGTCAGGATATAGCACCTCAAGTGCCTGGAAACTGCTCAAGGTGCTATTTTTTTGTGACAGTTTAATGCTTACATGTCCTAATGCACAAGGGAGGGCCAGGGCAGGAGAGAAGGGGAGTGGAGATGTCCTGCGAAATATCAGTGGCCAACTTTTAAGAAGAAAAGAACAAACAAGTTGTCAGAGGAAACTGCTTTTAGTTTAAGTACTTGCTTTCATGCTGGTTTCTTTAAGTGCCCTTTGAAGAAATCTTGCATTGCTTTCTCTCCCTGCACTTTTAGACGTTACCTTTCCCTTTGAAAACCTGCAACACAGTGATTCTGAGCAGCTCGCTCTTTATCTCCTGGTTGGAGATATGTGCCAAATAAATACTCTGTATCCCCTGATGTGTTCTTATCCATCAAAGAACAAGCATGGCTTTAGGCAGCATAAAATTGATTCTCCATTTTGTATTGTTTCCTCCTTCTCCCCTTTTTACCACCTGGCCCCTCAGAAGCCCCACTCTCATACACATGTAGACTGAGGCACAAACTTTGTCTTCATGACATGGAATTACCTCGTAAGAGTCAGAGTTTAAATATGTCAGGAATATGTGAGAAAATGATGAAATGAAAATACAAGGGAAATGCAGAGATAAAGAGCTTGTAGGCACCTAATCTGTGCGTGGAAGCTCAACAGAATATCCCTAAATAAGAAGAAATCACTTCTCATCAATGGCTGTATTAAGTCAAAAAAGTACTTTAGCTTTCCCAGAATATGGAAAACCACCAGATATGTTACATATGTGCCCGCATACTGATCCATATTGTTTCTATATTATCTAGTACCCTACATTCCATAGGTGGGATGCCAAATCCCGTATGCTCCTAAACCAGCCAGTCAGGAGTTTCAAGAGACATGATCAGTTATTAATTTTCCAGAAAAATTTGGTCCAGATGTTTGAATGATTTATGTGCTTTTAAAAAAAAAAAAAAATCAAACATTCCATCAAAACTAGTAATTAATTATCTTTTACCCAACTAACCCCAAATGCTTTTGTGACTGTGTTCTAGTATACTCCACCTGATAAACACTCATCTTTTTATGATTTGTTATGAAGGTATTAAATTATTATTCTTTTAAAACAGAAAATCTGCTTTCTGTGGCATTTCTGGGCATTATTAATGTCCAACATTAGACACAAATGTAGGAGCCTTCACCTCTGTCTACAGCACTGTATCACTTTCACCTTTCTGACACATCTCACACACCAGCCATCTCCAAATCCACCCTGATGCTAAGCACATTGGCCTCAGCAATTCAGGAAAGGGCTAAGGAGACCATGTCAGCATAAGGCAAGCTTCTTCTCTCTCCTCTCCTCCAAGCATTTCCCCAAAATGCTTCTATTCCACCAGGGAGGGGTGCAAAAAAAGCCAGTGGCAGACCACATACTGCTAGCCCACATGACAGACCTTAGCATTCTTTGGCATCACAAATCCCTCTTATTACCTATTATTTTTGTTACTGATTTTGTTCTTATGAACCAAAACCTTGGAAATGCAGGTGTTAGGTACCATAATAAAAAAAAGACAAGAAGCACCCTAAAGTCTGTAGCTAAACCACTCCTCAAGAGCAGTCATGGGACTGGCCAGAAGCCACTCATTCAGGGGGACATCATGAGCAGCACTAGATGTCTGTGCAGGCTGCCCTTCCTTCCCCTTCCATGCACTACCACCAGTAACAGGACATATTTTCTCTGCTTGGAAAATCCCCCTGTCCTAATCCAAGGCAGCAACAGGGACAAGATGAAGTTGCTGGGCAACTTCATGTGTCTCTGGTCCAGCCGGGTCCTGCCAGCAGCATGAGGCAGCAGCACATCACACCCAGGGCAGCTCAGCCCTTGGTCCCCTGGGGGCCTTGCCAGATACACTGCAAGGGAGGTGACAAAACAATTATGAAGAACAACAAAGAAAAGGCACATGAATAGAAAGAGGGAGGGAGGAGAGCTGGTAAGCAGCTCCCTGAGGACGTTGTGATTCTGTAAGTCTCAACAACACCAATCAAGCACCGCAGATTTTAATCTTTGCTGTAATTAACGTTATCCAAATGAGCAGCAGGCTGACTGGCTTTGTTTGGAAGTCTTCTGGCAATTTAATGTGTCTTTAAAATGACTTGGCACTCCTTGAGGAAGAAGAGAGGGAGAAGAAGATTGATGCAATGCCAAACATTTACTCTGGTAATGAAAAGGGATTGCTAAGGCTGTTTGATTGTATATTGTACCCTATTCACTAGGTGCTACTCAAATGGGAGCATTTTTGTAACCACAGCATTCTCAAAACTGCCAGCAAAATAACCTGCTTCCCAACATGTGTGTAGCATGTAGCGCAAAATGAATGGCACAAATATTTACAATTACATCTGAAGCATGTAAAAAGGTAATGCAGCATGAAATCAGTCTTGCTGAGACCGAAGCAATGGAAATGACAGTCCTTGCATTTCTGGGCAGGCTTTGGCTCTGAGATTTCCATGATGCTTTGACAAGTCGTGTATGTTGACACACAGAGGCCAGTGCAAGGAAGACATGCCTGTTCGTTCAATGGTTTTCCTTAAGAAACAGATGTGTTGCGTTCCTTGCTGAACGACTTGCTGTGACTGCCTTGGCCATCTCAGAGGCCCTCTCAGAGCTTGTGATGGAGCTAAGAACTCCAGGATGGAGTGTGAACTGGTGGCTGGGAGATACTTTATGGCAACACTTGGCCCTGAGCAGATGGTTTAAATGGTACATACTTCCCTGCAGTTCATGCTTCATGTTGGCTGGCTCTGACCCCGTACTTTATTTAAACCCACAAAATAATTTCTTCGAGGTCTTTAGAGGTACTTAACTCTCTCTGTGACTAACACAGGAACTTTGATGAAATTCAGGCGACTCAAATGTGATCCATTTTTTAAAGTTATTTATAAAAATGCCTTTCTTTCTGCATGCATTTCTTTACTGGAAGTGGACTTCTTGTGTTCCTGAGAAAAAAAGACATGATGAATACCAGTGGACAGCCATGTTTCTTTATGCTGGGAGCTCAGCACGGGGCCAGCAGGTCAGGGTTAGGTTTGTACTGTAATCAGCTGTGTAGCTGCTACCAGCATGGCATCATGAGTTTGCAAGTCTCAACAATGACAAGGGTGGAGCAGGACTGACAGTTCAAGAGGAACAAGCATGGGGTGGCCAAGAAGAAGTAAACAGTAATGCCTTGGTGTGTGATAGAACAACTGTTTGGAATAGTTAAGATTTGTTTCCTAACACTCTTCCCAGCCTGTTGCATCATTCACGGCTGACGGATCACACAGTCTGTTACTGTCTGATGCATTCCTCCACTGGAGACACCACAGCATTGCATGCTCTCATAAAGGGGGCTATGTCATGGAAGATGCTACCTTTTGGATGGGATTTAGTGTCCATGAGATCAGGATCTTTATGAAGATCCTGCAGCACCTCCTTCTGATATCAACACCTTATTCCCAGCATAATGACCATGTGCCAGCTGCCTGGGCTCTTGCAAAAATTTTTTTCTTGAACCTAGTATTAACTCTTCTCTGATGCTTCTGTTCATATCAACCCTCACTGCATTTGAGCCCACTCAAGCTCAGTGTCACTGCACGAGCTGACTAGAGCAAGCCATGCCCACAGAGGCAAGTGTCATTTTGGAAACCTAAGCCACTATTTTTTCCAGGCTGGAATGAGACTTTCCACAAATTTGGTGCTTTTCTACAAAGGCCCAGATAGAAGGGAGATGGGATGACCAAGAGAGCGAAGGGATCATTTGATATAGCTATACTAGCAAACCAGAGTTTGGGAATATCCCTAAGCCAAGTGCCACGGAGCAGCTTGCACCTGCCTAATGCTCTGCCTGCATCCAGAGCAGTGTGGGCATGTGCAAACTGCCTCTGGGGAATTGTCTATGAAACAGTTAAATCCCTAAACCATGCCCAGCAATCTCATTGGCAAACATGAGCTAACACAGGCCAGCAGTGTGCCTGAGAAGTCTCTAACAAGACAGCTAATAATATTTTCATATTCAGGACTGTTCCTGGGGACTGTTTGGTTTACTACTGTAAATGTAGCCACTCTGTTCTACCCTGCTTATACCATATTTCCTCACAAATATCTTTACTGACACTTCCACCTTCTCCCAAAGCTTTGGCATTAAACAAGCCAATTCACCATCTGTTACAAGGACTGCTAGACCTGCAAGGATTAACATTTTTTAAAAAATTAATGGAGCTTAAGGTTTAAATGGAGAGTATTTCCTTGGATGGACCAACTTATCACTCACTCTCCCTAAATCCACATTCCTCATTCCTTAATATGAGTGGCCATTATGAGTGGATGTATACTTATCTGCCCTAAGAGCTTCGTGGTAGGAAGCCAGGCCTTTTTATTGCTCAATAATATCTTCTTTAGCAGCAAGCTCTGCTGAGTTCAGGGGCTTTATCCCAGGGTAAATCACTAATTAAAAGCGACATGAATATAGGGAAATCTAGCCCTGTAGCTCCACTCCATTTTACAGTTTATTAACTTAGCTTTGTTTTGTACTTCAAATCTAAGGATTAATTCTTTTTGTTTGTCTGCTTTGGGTGTTTTGTTTGTTTGTTTAAAAATAGAGCATTTATTGAGAAATCATTGACTGAACATAGCCTTGTGCTCCCTTTGAGAATCTGATAACTAGATGAATGCCTCGACTGCTTTGAAATGGACAGATCAATATTACAATATGAAAGTAAGAAAATGATACAGGGTTAGAGGTGGTATGTTTGGTTCTGAGCTCACACAGAGGAGGTACTATACCTCTCCTGATTATTAATCAGGTATTATACCACCGGAGTCAATGCCAGTGCCCTGGGGTAAATCTATTAACACGAACCTGAATCAAATAAAATAATTTTCAGGTTTGTGGAAAATGAGGAATGATGGTCAAGTGGGACAAAATAGCAAATGAAATAATGTATGGGTCTATTACAAACTGTTGAAAGAAGAAGTCCAACTTCCACTTGCTTAAAATGGAGATGCTCTGTATTTCTGCTGCAGGGAGGGGAGAGAGAGATGTTGGTCTCTTGTCCTGAGTAACTACCAATAATATGAGAGGAAATGGCCTCAGGTTGTGCCAGGGAAGGTTTAGATTGGATATTAGGAAGCATATCTCTACTGAAAGAGTGGTCAAGCCCTGGAACAGGCTGCCCAGGGAAGTGGTGGAGTCATAATCCCTGGAGGTGTTCAAAAAATGTGTGGACGTGGCACTTCAGGACATGGTTTAATGGTCATGGTAGTGTTGGGTTCACAGTTGGAATTGAAAATCTTAGAGGTCTTTTCCAACCTTAGTGATTCTACGATTCTATGAAAGCATTTGTGCATTCATTCCTGAAACAAGTTGAAGTGCAACACCACCATAAGTGCATATAATACAACCAAAGCTCCATGGGGCAAAAAACGTAAATTCTGTTTCAGCAGAAATCTTCCCATTCACCCCAGTGGTAGAAGAAGCAGGTTTCAAAGTCTTGCTAGCCTAAAGAAGTACTTTTGATGCAGCCTATCTTTGGCCTGAGGAGCTAATTCATACCTAGCAGATTGCCTTGGGCAGCAGCTTCTATTGTATCTAAATATCTCTCTCCATGACAGCTTTGTTTTTTCCAGAAGGAGAAGGTTGGTGACCCCTCAACATTACTGAGGCCTGCAGTTGCTGCCAGCCATTGAATTTGTCCACTGTGGCACCAGTAACATGCTTCCTGATTTCCAAAGCACTTGTCCAGTCCATCCTACCTACCATATGACTTTTTCTTTAGTTCCCTTGCAGCAGATTTTTACTTAGTGTCACTGCCCTCCCTGGCTTATTATCTTTTTACCCTCTACCATGCAACACACGCTTCAGTGCTGCAGCATCTGGAAGGCTGTCTATAAAGACAATCCCCTTCCTTCTGCAGAAAAGCAACAGCCATGCCAGAATTAAACAGTTCATTTAAGAGCGATCAAGTTTACATGTGTTGTGTTTTCTTTTATTTTACTAAAGGAAACACATGAGTGAGTGATTAAAACAGACACTTGGGTTGCTGCAATTCATTGAGATTGCTGTTGTTTGCTTTGATGAGATTCCAGTCTGCAGCAAATTTCCTCCCCATGATTAGCCTGGTGTGGAATACACAATGCTTGCTCCGCTGGAATAAGAGCTGGGGAGAGTGCAGGCAGCATGTTTATGCACTTGATGTGCTTGATTATTTATTGCAGTACCATTTTGGTGGGATAGCACAGGTTAACAGAGGGGTTGCAGCTAATTCATGCCAGAGCTACTATCCTGTCCTTCTTTAGGCATTAGGATGATCCTGAGTGGGGAAACAAAGCCGGTCTTAACCAAAATGATCACCCCTCCACACCTCACAAACAGCCTGTGGTGTTTTTTAACCCTATTTGATAGCCGCAAATTCTCACCAGAGAAAAACAAGGGATTAACTGAGATAATATGTGGCTGCTCACTATGCTTCTCTCCCTCAGTCAGGTTTTTTCTGTCTTCTGTCACAGTTTCATAATCATGCAGAGCTTTTTGTGGGGAGAGGAGAGTGATCCAGGGAGAAAGCCCATGGCCTAGGTGAGAAAGGGGACATAGCCTTCCTCTGTGTCCCTCTAACTGCAGACTTGGGTGGCATCTCTTCCCTATGCAAACATTATTTCCTCATTATCTCTTGGCAGCAACAGAAATGCACCTCCTGACAAGTGATTAGCATGAATGGTTGTGCTTGTGCTGCAGCATTAGAGATGGACTCAAATTGTCTTAAATGCAGTAAGTTCATGACTTGTGTGCTTTCTGCCTGTGCCATGGACTACTTACCCAGCTGGTGCCCCAGCTGTGTCTACAATACTTCTGGAGGACCATCTCCAGGTCACTGTTGCATGCAGATTAGCTGTTCACATACACCCTGCAAGCACAACTCCGTGCATAGCTGGAGGATGCCTGAGCTCAGACATCTTCCCTGCAATACTGTATAACAATGTGGGTTAATAAGAAACCACACAAAGATGTTAGCAGAGTGCCTGGAGACATATATGAGGTGGCTGGATGGGCAGGAGACCAGAGCTAGCCAGAAGACCAGCATGGCACCTAGGCTGTCCATGCGAAAGGGCTGAGAACAGACCTCTGTCACTGGGCTGGATGGCAATGAGCAGACCGACACTCGTCTGGCCTGTTGAAACATCGGTGTGAGCTCAGGATTTGCTGTGGGGCCAAGTGCTCGCAGCTCTCCTCTCAGTGGCTCCCAGGTGGATCCCAGTTGAACTGTTCAAGTGAACAATGTGGCCAGTAGCTTTCATAGCCTGGCTTACAGGCTATGAAAAAAGTGCTCAAAGTGGCAATTAACATGCTCATTGCACTCCTCCTGCGGAAAATATCCTGCCACAGGGTTTGCACTGGTGCCTAGGCCATCCACCAGTCCACGGGAAGCATGAGCAGAAATGCCCTGGTGGCATCCCCTCAGCCCACCGTATGTCAAGGACAATGTCTGATGTGCCTGACAGGGCAGAGGCAGAAGCACAGCCCAGCAATAAAGCACCAATCCAGGCCAGCCCTGCAAGCTGCAGGAACAACCATCAAAGCAGCACTGGCAGCCTGATCTGGAAGAGAGGGACACTTCCCCAGTAACCACACTGTGGTCCAGTGGGACTTAAAAACCGGCAGAAAGAGACCTCACAGTTTCAGTGCCTCCTTGGCCCAGCTGGACTAATCCACTGTAGAAAAAGCATGCTAAAATTCTGAGTGTATTACAGACATCATTCCTAGGCAGAAGAGAAATCTTGATTTGGCATTTTGCATAGCACTGTAAGCACATTCACCCCTTTCTACACCTCCCAGGAGAATTGCCGCTGTGTCTTCATTAGTACAGTGGGAAACCTAACCAAATGTAAGGCCCATGGGGATACCCAAGCTCTGAATGGGGCTTGGTCTGCTCCTAGTAAGCAGGGCAGCTGCACGAGTAGAGCCTTCTTATTGAGCAACTCACACTCTGTTTCCCTGGAGGTGATGCTGGGATGCAGATGAAACTCTTCCACTTTTGGACCAGATTCACTGGGTACTGTCTCCTGCCACCAGCACCAGTGATGCCTGGAGTGCCCCAGGGACCAAGGCTGACCACACTTACCACAGCTGTTTGCATACCCTGCAAAGGAGGGCTGGGACCCCATGAAGTGGAAAGCCATGCAGGGCTTGTCTGCCTGCTTGCCCTGTTTGCTACTTGGCACCTGTTTCTCAGACAAATCTTAGACTAGGTTTTGCATGAGCAAATTTTTTGGTCAGTTCCTCATCACTTTGTTGCTTCTCCTCCTGTTTGATCACCCTCAACATCCTCTTTATCTTTCATCCTGGAGCTTTTCTTCTTTTCCTCTACTCCTATAATAGATCAAATTAGTATTGTTGCCCTTCTACAAGCATCCATGTCCTTCTTTCACCTTTGTGGCTATTGCCTACCATGTGCCTGATTTGCTGCTGTACCTTTTTGCCCACAGCTGCCAACATGGAGTTGTGGGTTACTAAAAGCTCTGCCAAGTGGAAGTAACACCACCCCTCAGCATCCAAGAAATTCCTGGCTTTCCTGGGTGCGCCAGATATTTGGATCATGGCAGAGAAGCTTTCTGACTATCCACATGGTTGTCTGGAGCCAGGTACGCCCTTCTTCATGTCTTGTACTGAGCAGAGCCTGGCCCCACTGGCCTCATGGGACTCCTATATTTACAAGGAGCCCCTGGTTTTGCTGCTCTGGTGAAATGAGCTTGCAGCCCATCCTCATATTTCAAATGCATGGCACCTCAGAGCAAATATCCTGCCCTGGCAACAGCAATCCGGCCCCACCTGCTCTGTGCCAACAGAGCAATCCTTGTGTCCTGAGGGGAGCTTCAGAAGAGCTTTATCCCTGGCAAACAAGGCAGGAGAGATAAGGGAGGAAGGCATTCCTTTTGGAAAGCAGTTTCATATAAATAACCCTTTGGAGTCAAATGTTGTTCTCTTTATGACAGCACATAACACGGAGGAGGCGGTAGGAGGGTGATCCTGTGCTACAATAACAGTCCTTCCTTTCCTCTCATGTACCATCTTTGCTCCCTTTCTCACAGCTTGCTCATCACCCCAGCCTGGGGAGCAGCAGGCGCAAGGGTGTCTGCAAACACATGCTGCTTTGGCTGCCTTGCGTGGGTGGGCGCTGTAGAGGTTTGCCACCAGGCCACCCCACACACAGCACCTCAGGTGACTGGGTGCCCTGTGCTCCACACTTCCCTGGATCAAATTCCTGGCATTTAGCTTTCCAGGGCTGCTATCAGGCCAAGGAATGTGGGAGTCAAAGGGCCAGGTTCTTCAGAGGTGCGTACCCCACGTTGGGTCCTGGAGGGAGGGCGGTGGGCTGTGTTAAGTGTAGAAATGTGAACAGGGAGCCTGTATGCTAGGATGGATCTGTGCTCTCCTTGGTATTACTTGGCAAACTCTTATCCTCAGGGGACAGGGTGAGGGGAAGGAGTACCCTCTGCTGTCTACATTTAGTTTCGGCTCCTTCAGAGAGCAAAGGGAGAGTCGGCTGTTTATGTCTTAGGCAAAAGTGAAAAGGCCAGCACTGAAAAGACCATCTCAAAAAAAAAATTGCAGGGTTTTGGATCTGCTCATCTTCTGAACTAATTTGCTCACAAGTCCTGGCCTTCATAACACTGTACCAGATTCTCCAGTCGTATTGAATATAACAAAGTGGGGAAAAAGAAACCATAAAACTGTCAATCATTCTCACTTTTAGATCTATCATTTAATTTATTTGGCTTTTTTTTCCCTATCTTTGTAATTACAATATTGTACAAAGTGTAAGATAACATTCAATCACTGTAAAATAAGATTTAATTATGTCATGATGAGATTCATTAGTTAATATTTGTATAGCACACTGAACATGTAAAGTGGTTAGCAAGTGCTAAGTATTAATCTTGCTGTTTCAGAAAACAAGGGAATTTGCTTTTGGGGAGGAGAAAAAGCACACTAAACATATGCATTTGAGGTTGATCTTCAGCTGGAATAAACCACTGCTAGCTCTTTGGCCAGGCCACCTTTGCACCTTCAGCAGGAGCCTTGTCCTCCTCCTGGACCACAGTTATATCCATAAGGCCCTCAGTGATGAGGCTCTGATAAAGCCACTACATGAGCAGGACCTTTTTCCTACCATAATGGGCTGTTGTATTATTTAGCATGTCCAGTGATGGGATATCTTAGCCTCTGTACCTTTCAGCTTCCAGGATTTCCAAGGCTCCAAAGATATCATGTGAATATATGGTCTCAGCCCCTAACCTCATGCTTGCAGCAGCTGGGATTTCATTTCCTCTATAGAGGTCCAGGGTATCACAAATCTAGTTTAGGTGGCCAGACTCAAGACTACATGCTCTCAGCTTTGCAAATCTTTCACTAGCTCTGCTCACACTGTGGCATATTTGTCAAGACAGGGCACATCTCAGCAGAGCAAAAGAAAGACAGAAGTTCTGAGACTTAATGGTCTTTTGCTGTGTTCTGAAGCTGTTCCCACTTACGGCAGTTGCTGCTCTGCTAGTAGCAGCTATCACTTTTTATGTGACTACAGCACCATATAACATAAAGTCAACGCTATTGCAGGCCACCAATTCTGGTGCACCAACGTCCTTCTTTTTAGGGACTCCGAGACATACAGAGTGGGAAAAACGAGAGGTACTTTGCTCTGCCATCATGAACCAGACCATTGCAGCCCCAGGAAAAATATCTTGCAACATGCAAAGAAAGCAGTAGGTCTGATACCAGACACTTCCTCAACAGACAGTCTGAAGGAGCTGCACAGGAGACAGTGTGGAGCTGGTGTGTTTCCTTAGTGTTCCTTACACCAATTTCCCTTTGACCGCTATGTGTGGCTCCCAAGCACTCCAATGAATGTGTTATAAGATCCACCAAGGGCCATGTTATGAAACTGCAAAGGGCATGGGAAAATAATTTTTTGGGAAGGGGTTTATTAATATGTAATAATGAATGTCTCCTAATGTGTACACTGAAGGTACTAACCTAAGGTTGCGTAGCCTTGACTTACAGGAGCACGGCACACAGAGAAAAGCACTAATTTGTGACTACATGACTGTGTCACTATTAGCTGACCAGCTGCATCCCAACCTGTCACCTCTCTGTTGTATGAAATAGCACAATTCATCTGCTCTGAGAAGTGGCCTGGAGGCTGCAAACTCCCCAAACTGGATGCCCTGACCTCCAGGCTTAGCTGCAGTGCCTGGGAGGCTGGGACATTGAAGTCACAGGGCCAATCATTTCCCTGAAAGGCTCTCTTGCAAGACCTACCCAAAAGACAACAACCCTTAAGGCAATAAAAGTAGTGGGGTTATCCCTGTCTGCTTCAGGGGAACCTGGTAAGTTCCTACTTGCAGGAGTCCTCCTAAGGTTTAAATTATTGGGTCTGCATAGTCTGTCCTGTTAACTCACAGTTCTTCCTTGCAGCTCTAAGAAGAGTGCTATTAAAAGGCATTCACTTATTTTCATCATCCCCATCTTCTCTCAAGCGTGCAATGAGGTGCTCTTGGCAGAAAGTCGGTGTTTAACTCTCAGAATCCAGTCCTCAGTCTTAGCTGGGCTACACAGGGGGATTTACAGAGCTCTCACACTGCAGTATCCAGACCTATGTGCACTGTGATGTGTCATACTCTCCAAATAAATCCCCCATCCTTTCAAGATTTACTTACACTCCCCTTAGGTACAAGCTCATTATGCTCAGGCGGACTAAGAAGGCAGTAAGGAGAAGCAGTGGGTGTGGTGAGTGCCAGGCAGTCACCACAGAGCACAGAAATGCAGCAGCCTTGTGAACCTCACTATGTGAGGCAGCTAATGAGTGAGACTGTGCACCGAAGTATTTATTGTTGCTGGAGTGTTTTAATTAAGTAGGAACTGTTGGGAGAGTAAACACAGAAGTGAAGCAGCAGCTTCTCACACAGGAACACCTCCCTCCACTGGTAAACCTTCCCTCTCTGGCTGCAAAGAAACTCCTGCTGCCCTCTTCCTTCACACTTTAAGAGAAACAAGAAGCCTCAGTCGCTCTCTCAGTCAACCTGGAGAAAGGAATCTTCATGTCACACAGGTTTAACTGCCTGAGTGCGGAGCAGCCAAGCTGCCCCTTGCCTATGAGTCCTTGTCTCTACATGCAACAAGCCCCAGCCACTCACGTGGGACAGTCAGGCTGAAGTTGCAGTGCTCAGCATCCCTGTTTTGGTCAATATTCCTCATACTGCTGAAGGCAGCATGCATCCCCAGGTCACCTCCTTCATCTCGGCACGGCTGGGAGGTCAGGGTAGCACCGCACCTCTACAGCTCTTCCTATTGCTGCTCCAGCTCTTCTCCAGCCAAAACTGCTTGATCATTGAACAAAAGCTCATTTTCCCCACAATTTTCAAGTTGCAGCAGAACAGGGCATAGGAGGTACCAGGACAACACGGCAGGCCAGGATTGTCACAGGCTGGGTCCCTAGAACCAAAGGGATTGAGTTGGTTGGTTTTATATTTTTTTAAGGCACTTGAATGAACAGCCATATTTTTCAACACTGCTGAGCTCAGCAGGAACTCTGTGGTTGCCAGAGTTTCTTGGAATTATCTTCCTTACCATGTGGCTGCCTCAATTAGGTGTTTACTGACCTCAATTTAAGTTGAAATTTCTCTATTTATTTTAATCAACAACAAGTCGTAAAACATTGCACCAGCAAAACGACAGAGTGCATTCTCCAGTGGTGTCCCCCACGAACAGATCCAGTTAAGTCCGGGCTACTAGCTGAAATGTTCCTAAAGGGAAAGCAAGCCAGGAACTTTCTCCTTTCTTACCTAGCTTGCCATCTCCTGAGCTTGTTCAGCCAACACTTCCACCTAGTGGCCTGCTCCACACATGCTGGGATGATGGATGTCCTTGGGTGTAACAGGGGATCAGAACTTTCTGGAGAGGAAAAATGATAATCTTACAGAATAATCGGATTATTTCCCACGGTGAGGGGGTCTGGATTGTGTCAGGCCAGTTCGCTTTCCTCTCCGAAGTGTAGGGCTGATTATCATGTAATACTGTGCAGCTGCATATGACCAGCATGCACATTCTAAAAGTAATCAGAGGTGAATTACTCCTGAGACAATACTCGGTTGCATCTAAATGATTACTTTGAGTAATCATTTGGAATATATGAGTTTTGAAAGTAAGTTTCAACAATCCTAGCAGGGGATTCTGCTCTCTTTTAGGGGACAAAGTGCACTGCTGAACAGCTGGCACAGAGGAGCACATGCACACGGGTCCATCTGAGTGCTGCTCCTGCTTCATTCCTGGGCCAGGTGCTTTCTGGGATAAATTGCTTAAGCTCTTTACCATGCTTTTCCTACCTGAACCATGCAGATAATATTCTAGGAGGAGTCTGTGAGCCAGCTACCATGTTACTGGTTTGGATTGTTATTTATACCAGCACAGAATTCCCTTAAGGATAATTTTTGTGCTTGCTTTCTGATGCCTCACGTGGATCATGGCATCACAGGCCTTGCAGAAGGTAGTGAAGGAGAAGGCTGCCATCAGGTTGTCTCTCTCCAGGCATACCTGAGGAGGTCTGAGACCACAGCTAAAAGACATTGATTTTTTTACCTTAAGAGCTAGGGATTTGTTTTTGTGACAGCATTAGAACATTGCCTTAGAGATTGGTGACAGCCAGCATCATCTGCAAAATGGCTAGAAAACCCCCTCAATGCAGTTACATCTGTTTCCCAGACCATCTCCCAATCATCATCAATGCTCCCTATGTTACTCTATATATTTCAAAAACAGTTAAGTTCCCCCATTTGACACCAATCCCCTGGACCACTGCGTCCTCTGCAGAGTAAGAAGCAGGAACATTAAAGCCTCAAAAAAAAGCACACACCAGGGAAACACATCTTTTTCTGCACCACAGTTAGAAAGGGAGTAGAGGTGACAGGGGACACCTATGGCATGGTCAAGAAGAGAAGTTAGGCTCCTGAAGTCTCTATCCAATACCTTAGTTGTCAGGTTATTCTTTCTCCTTCAAAAATCTTGCTGTGGGATAAAGCCTCCAGGCAGCTACAAGACAAAGTTTTACTATTACTTTTTCTTTCAGGGCAGAACAGCTCTTCTTAATACATTTTTAAAGACTATATTCATCTAGGGATAGTACCAATAATTAAGAGAATAAAACAGTGTTATTATGGAAATTAAGGCACCTCTGGGTCTGTGAGAACATGACGTTTCCTGATAACTTACTGGCATCCCTTCCAGCCCCTGGACAAACAGCATGGAGAGCAAGAGATATTTGTACCCCAGAGGGACCACTCTACTCAACCCAGGTTGATGCACAGAGCTGATGCTCTGTAATTAAAGACAAGCTGTCAAAGATTTTTTCACAAATTTTCAGTTTTTCTTTGCTGTTTGCATTAGGGCAGTGAGAAATCCTTCCTCCTTTCTTGCCCTGTCATCACCAGATCATTAAAGAAGCATTGGCTGTGATGGACCAGAAGGAATCCCCACAGTGGGACAGCAAGACTTGCCAGGGATCTGCACACCTGAACACATAGGGCTACACTACCAGCCATCATGGTAGAAGTGAATATCCTGCTGGACTTCATATTTTCAACACACTCTCTAAGTGTTAAATGGCCTGCGCTATACCTGAAACAGAGAGGGCTGGCCCTTGTCTGTGATTTTTACAAGAACAACTCATATAATTAGGGTCACACACAGTCATGCATGCAGATAATGCAGCATATGTGAATATTACTCCAACAAGAGTTAATCCTGAACCAAAGGAGACCCTGCCATAAAATTGCCATGGGCAAGATGAGCCCTATCCTTTTGGAGATGTCTATGCTGCAGGCACCACTGCCTAGCAGACAGACTTCAGCTATTTTCAACACCAGTAGCTGTGTAGCCTTGGCAACATCCAAGTTTCCTGGGGCCTGCCTGGAGTGTATTTAGAGCTGACTTTACTTTCATTGATGGCCAAAGTAGTCCCTGGACATGCTGGGATGTGCTAGTGACAGAGAAAGGCCATTGCTACTTTGATGCACATAAGTGGAGGTTAATTACAGGGAATGGAGCAATGCCATAAGAGGAAATGGCTTACTTCTCCAAATTTCTTAAAATCAGATAATTTTCTTTGGACTGAGCAGTACTCATCTAATCTGAGAAGGAAGAAGCTGCTCCCTTTCCCAGTGAAAAACCACCGATGAGCCAGCAGCCTACTACCTGCTGGGATTGTGGGCACTAACAAAGGCTTTTTCCTCCCTTCTTTCTGTCACACATTCCCTCTCCTTTAAAGCAGTGCTGGGATGAGCAGTGTATCTGCAGCACATCTGTGGCAGAGCAGCCACCAGAAATGGAATTACCACTCATCAGCCAAGCTGCCATAACCAACTAAGCTCAGGTGTTCCTGGCTCAGTCCAAAAGGGAAGTAAAATTTCTTGTCTCAGGTGACCTCCATAAAGCCACTGAGCTACATTAACTCACTTGCCTGTGCCCCTGGAGTCCACATGGATAAAGGATTTCAGCCTTTTCTTACCAGCTCTGCACCTATGGAAACTTTTCCTGGAGTCTGCTTTATACTAGGAGCTACAAATAACGTAGCAGCTCCTTCCTTTCTAAGCAGTGACAGTAAGGACAGGTGTGTCAGGTTTTCATACTCTGCTGCCTTCCAGTAAATATCAACAGCCTCAGCTCGGACTGGGAGTTAAGTTACTAAGTGACTCCAGTTTCAGCTCAGACTTGTTTTCCTTCAGACAAGCAAGAGTTAATGCTACAATACCACCTTCCCCGAGGTACACTGGGTCATTATCCCAAAGCTCTGCATTGTATGCTAGGGTGGGTCCTTTATGGTTGATGAGTGGCTTCAGTGCTACTCTCAGTGCCGCTTCATTTATTTGGTATCAGAATGACAGAGAAACAAATTGTGTGTCAGTGCCTACCTATTCTTTAGGGCTCATCCCAGAGAGGAAAATCAATGACTCAGCCTTTTCTTGATGCATCTACATTAAAGCACAAGGAGTGAAGTCTCACAATTTGTGTGTGTGTGTGTGCGCAGTTCAGCATTGCCATTCATCTTCACTCTCCAAGTCAACAATTATCTGGAGTCCCCCAGGAGGGAAATGTGCTCCTCTCATAAGCTTGGAGTAATGACTCGGAAGCAGTGGTGTGTAACAGGATCCCCAGTGCTAGGCTTTGCCTGATAACCACATATGCTAATAAAACAACCCTGAGTTGGTTCCAGTCCTTAACGTTCCCTTATTACTATTCTATGGGGCCTGTATTGGGAAGAGAAACGTCACTTGCCTGCAAACTAATATCCAAATGCAAGCCGTGCTTAGCGACTTACATGGGTCCTCATAAATTCGAGCAAGTTCTCTGTGTCTCTTCCATCTCATTGACCTGACAGGATGATCACTCCTTGCTACTGCACTGACTGTGTCCCTTGTCAACAACCCACGAGGAAAAATCTTACACTGACATATTTCCTTCCTACCTTCATGGTCTATGACTTTTTTTTACCCTTTCTCCTTGCCTAACTCACACCACTTTTGGAAGCAAAGGCCAGTAAACCTTGAGATTTTTTTCTCCAAACACCATATCTCTTTTTTCTCAAAAGGCCAGAGAAAAAGTCAAAGGAAGTCTGCATAAGGGGACCAGGGAAAACCCTGCAATGAAAAGTTACTGGCTTCGGGATGTGATGGTGCACTCAAAGGCCAGAGAAGATGCTGATGATCAAAAGATTCTGAAATACATACCTAAAAACAAATCAGCTGCTAAACTATGGGTTACATCTAAGCTGGCTTGACATGGTTTGAGTTCGAAGAGAACAGCTCAGTGATTTTACTTTGCAGCTAACCCTCTTCTAAGTAACTTCATTTTCTGAAGTTAATGGCATATTTTCACAGACAGCATCTGCTTCTAGCACTGATAACACTTGATGTTTATAGTTACTACCAAGGACAGGTCTGTGAAGATCAAGTCACTGCTAAAGCTTGTATACCATATTGAAGGTTGCAGAAAGTAAAAGGCTGCACCTGTGGGGAGGAGCAGACAGGACAGGTGACCCTAAACTGACCAGCAAGG
>JAVSBS010013379.1:35597-47391 GCA_033124195.1 Coracias cyanogaster
GGTATTCTATCCCATTCTATCTATCATTCATCTAGTGACCGGCCCAATCTTAAACATTGACACATGGGCAGTCCTCTTCAGTACCTTCATGCTCTGTGTGTATATGCTGAGTCTTGTTTGTGTTGACATGAACGGGGAGAGCAGGAGCTTGTGTATGTGCTCTATGATGTTATTGAAATTATTGGTTATGAACTCTTTCCTGTACATAAGGATGCTTTCCTCCTTACAGACATTGTAGCTATTCATGCCAATTTTTAGTTATATATTAAAAGATGTCTGTCTCTCACCCAAGGGACCTTGACATTGGTTAAAATAGCAGCCTACACATACAAGAACAGCTCCACAGCATGAAAGCCACAGCATTCATCTTGTGGTCCAATACACTGAGGATACTTATGCCTACATACATATGCTTTTGTTTTAGTCAGACCCTGCCTGGGTATAACAGCAGCAGCATCTCCAAGGCAAGGGTTAAGAAGCAGGCAGAAGCAGATAAAAGATTGTGGGGAAGGGGAGGGGGGAAAGAAGCAAAAACAAAAATAAAAAATAAGAGAAAGCATATATTAACATTTATGTCCTCTCATGTACAAGCCACAAAGCTCCCTGCCAAGAAACAGTCACCCCTATTTTTCCTGCCAGGAGACTCAGCATTGAAAGGGAAACCACTTGTTCAGGAATGCTCCCCAGGCAGGAGGCAGAGCTGCCAGACACACCATCATCTCTCTGGTCAAAGCAGCCCAGCCACCACAATGGGGAAGTCCTTAGCTTCTGCCACCTACAGCCAGGATGTGCTCCCCAGGGGGCATGGCTCCACCAGAGATCCCACACTGTGGAAGCTAGGACCATGGTATAGAGGTTGTATGTTACAAATTTTTTTTTCACTGAAAGTGTTATCAAGCACTGGAACAGGCTGCCCAGGGAAGTGGTTGAATCACCATCCCTGGGTGTGTTTAAAAGCCATGTAGATGTGGTGCTGAGGGACATGGTTTAGCAGCGGACTAGTTAGAGTAGGGTTATGGCTGGACTCAATGATCTTAAAGGTCTTTTCCAACCTAAATGATTTTATGATCCTATGGAGCAGAAGAAAGGCATCGTTTAGTGGTGCTGTGAGGAAAGGAGGATCTGCGCTCATGGAAACAAGGCAAGTTGCCGAAGTCCAACTTTCCTGACTATGTGAAATTATACCAGGGAGGCTGTGGGACACCTTCTGAGTATGCCAGGTGACAGAGAGTGAGATTAGACAGCCTTGTCCTGCCCTATGTTGCTTTGGCTACAGCTTTCTGTACTATGAAGGTTAATTTTCCATAACTCATGCAGCAGCAGGGAATTTCCACAGGACTGACAGAAAGCTTGTGTTGAGCTAATATTTTAAAAGGGTAAAGGAGACAACCCAGGTAATTATAGGCCTGTCAGGCTAACATCGATCCCAGGTGAAATAATGGAGCAGCTAATAAGGGGAGTATAATTCATGACCATCAGCAGGGGTTTATGGAAAACAGACCCTGTCAAATGCACTTAATATCTTTCTTTGCCTTGATTACAAGTTTAGTTGATGAAGTCAATAGTGTTGATGAAAAAACACTAAGGTTTTCCACAGCATTCAATGTGGTGCCACACACCACCTGGATTTAAATCCTAGAACAATACAAAGCCAACAGAGTATGTAGTAAATGGATTAAGGTGAGTGATGAGTTTGAAAATATGATTGAACACAGAAAGCTGTCATCCTACAGTTGTCTTATGAGTTGAGTCCTACAAGGTTAGGTAGGTGCCATGATGGTATTTTATATTCATATCTGTGATCCACTAAAATGTGTTACTAAAATCTGTCATACTAAGATTGGAAGGGTGGAAAATTGTAAGGAGAGATCACTGACACAAACAACTTTGTAATTTCTTGGTGAACTTGGCAGAAACAAGTATGGCAGAATTATATCTGTTCAATTCAGTTGTATGTGAAGTAAACATATGTAGGAGCAGAAAATATAGGTGGTACCTACAGGGCAGGTAACAGGGAGCAATGTCTTCAAAATGAGTTATGAAGCCCAGTTAGTCAAGTGCAAATATCCAATGTGATACTGTCACCAAAGGATCAGATAGAACACCTGATCAGGGCTACTTCTGAGGACTGTAAGAAGTTAATTTCACCTTTTCTTTGAAACTAGTGCAACCACAATTTCACCTTTTCTTTGAAACTAGTGCAACCACACCAGGAACGCAGACTGCTCAGCTCAAGAAACAGTTTGTGTTGGAGTTGTTCTAGAGATCTGGGACAACAGTTCCACGATTTGCAAACTTGCCTTCCAAGGCACAACTCCAAGAGCCAAACTGCTCGGTTTATCAGAGTGATGGCTGTGGGGGGTGATCTGACCACCATCTTTTAGCAGCCAACAGACAGGAAGGCATCAATAGCAAAAGTACCATTGATTTCAGTGGAGTAGCTACCTGCTGAGTGATACCTGCCTCTGAAGCTGGTTCTTGATGCATAACTTTACTCCCAGTATTTATCTCCTGTGTCTGTTGGAAAGGAACATTTATTTGTCCGCTATGTCAGGACATTGCAACAACAACTAAGATAACAGTTGAAAAGTGCTGCCTTGGTACCAACTCACTATATTGTTATATATTTTATTACCGTGTCTGCTCAGCTGCACAGACTGAGCAGACTGCCTTTTGCCCCATATGGCTTTTTTTGCCTTGGAGGCACCAGGAAGGGCTCAAAATAGCTGGAGATGCTCTCAAAAAACCTT
The DNA here is from genome assembly GCA_033124195.1 of Coracias cyanogaster. Taxonomy (NCBI): domain Eukaryota; kingdom Metazoa; phylum Chordata; class Aves; order Coraciiformes; family Coraciidae; genus Coracias; species Coracias cyanogaster. The sequence goes on from JAVSBS010013379.1 coordinate 38,348, forward strand.
CCTGCTGGGAATGCTAACATGCACCATGCACTGCCTAAGTGCATACACCTTACTGTGGTTTAAGCCATGATAACAAGTTGAGCAGTACAGGTGCCTGTACATTATTAATTGATTTCTAATAATAATAAATGGTTTCATAGTGTGGGCTTGTAATCTTATAAATAAAGTCCCTGGCATCTACTTTGATGGTAGGCAGCATGTGGAAATGTTCTGGAGAGAGGTGAGCTCCCAGCCCCCATGGAATGCAAGCTGGCACCCTGCGTCTTGGCCAAGCAACTATTTATTTTGTATTTCAATTAGCAAAGAGCTCATCAGATCCTTTGGGGAAAAAGAAATAAAAAAATAAAGCTGACCTCTAAGCCCACTCTAAAGGCTAGGTTTTCTTATTTGCTTAACATTTACCAGCTCTAGAAATAGAAAGGGTGAGTGACTAATAGACTTAAGATCTCTGAGGTGAGATGATGCTAGTGACTGAAGAATATGTATTAGCTGGCATCAGCACAGCCAGAAAAAGGAGAAATCCACTTAGAGCTGCTTCTCCTGTAAGATAAGCCCCAGGTTCACAGAGTGAGATCCCTCCTCCCTGCTGCAGCAGTGAATTAAGTTTGTCATTTGTTATTGTGTCTTGCCAGCGCGCAAAATAGCAGCCCTGGGCTGTAATCTCCACTCATCTAAGTCTGCACAGCAATTGCTGGCAGCCATGGAAACCAAACTTCCCACAGTCATTTATAAACTTGACCCTCCTTGCTTCCTTATTGCTGTATTCAGCTGAGCCCTTGATGGGGCTAAGTGAAGAGAGAGGAAATCATAAACCGCATTTGCAAACTAACGTTTGGCGGCACAGCACAGAGAACTGGCCAAAAGCCCATCATGCAAGTAGGAGCTTTTCCAAAAGCACCGCTAGGCTTTGCAGCAGGCTCCTGGTGAAGAAGGTGGAGCAGTGCCATCAGCTACAATAAGCTCCAGTTAATGACTAACAGGCCTTTATCTGCTTTGCATGGGATATGAAGATGGCCTTCTTGCCTCCAAAGCTCACCCTAGGCTTCCCAGGGACCCTTGGCTGTGCCACCTGACTTGCCTGCTGCCTGAGATCCCCTTCCTCACCTCCAAATCCCACCACCAGCTTCCCAGTGATCCTTGGCCATTGCACCTGACTTGTCTTCTGCCTGAGATCCCCCTGCTATAAAGTGGGGATAGTCTATTTCAGAGAATCATGATGAAGGGGAAGTTATGAAGGCCTCTGAGTAGGTCTAATATTTGGGCCATGGAAGGTCAAAGAACACATGTTGTTATTTTCCTCAAAGGTACAATAAAAGTTCTAAAAAGAATTCCAGCCCAGCTGAGGCTGGAGGATCGTGCCTAGTGACATTACATGGAGAATTCTATCCTTCTGCTGAGTCCTAAATAGAGACACAGGGAAAGCAGTGTCTGAGGGAACCCTCCCACCACGCCTGTCCCTGTCCCCCAAGCACTTCCTGGGACTGATTCTAGTGGTGAGTCTGGGTCTCTTCATCCCCATCTGGTCACAGTCCATTATGAGTAGTGCAGGAGCGATGCAGGGCTTTACAGACAGTGAAAGCAGCACAGGTAAATTCCAAGCATGCTCACTGCCAGCTCAGGAAGATCTACAGTCAAAACTTTCACAGAGGACACCCTAAATTCAGTGCTCCTCCAAGCCTTCATTACTCTGCTGCTGACACCTGACCACCAATGTGGCTTGGACTGAGTGCCAATCTGATCCACATTAACCACAAAATACTCACTACATGTACAACCCTTAGATGGCTGAAGCCAGGTGAGACCTCTGGCATAACTGTTAATTCCATAACTTTGTAGCCATCTGATCATTTTATAATTACTGTGAAATACCTACTGAACCAACAAAGAATTCGTTGTGTGGACTTTTGGAAGTTGCTAGATTTTGTCTAATCTAATTATTGAAGCATCCTAACCTCTGACACTTCAGAACAGCAATGACTGAAAACTGACAGATGTTTCACCACTACAGAAAAACGCAACATCATTGACCTTTGGGACCTCAGATTACACTACCTGACAAATAGCTGATCTAATACATCTCATTCCTACAATTTACTTGTAATGGTTTCTCTTTTTTCCCCCAGTATTTTTTTTATGGCAATATTATTGGATCTAAAGCCCAGTCCAAAAGGATGGCTATTTTTTCTTAACGTCGCACCAGTTTATTATATCATGTCAAGATGTGTTAAGCCAGGCTGAGTTATGTTAAAAAATGACACATCTGTAGCAGGTCAGGCATTCAGAGATGGTCCTTTCTAGCAAGGTGAATTAAGGAATATACCACCTCATTCAATTTTTTCCATTGCGAAGACGGAAGCTAGTTAAGAGATGCTAAGTTTGGTGAATTTTTCTCAAAGACAGACCTCCATAATTACTTGGACCTTACTTAAAAATAAAAGAATGTGCTTTGGTATCATTATTTACCCAAGAGCTGTGTGCTAGCCATAAAGTTTGGCTCTAGTGGTTAAATTCTCTTACATTCCAATTTTTTTTGAGCCAAGGTTTTCAGCTTGAGCCTAGTGCAGAGTGTTACACCTCTGGGAAGGATTTGGTGTCTTTCTTCCTCTAAGTACTGCCTGATGCAACATGCTATTCCTGGTCATAGGAAAGAGCAGCAGCTGCATGACATTTCCTCTTCTTTCTCAAAATCCATGTAGGCATTTCATCTATGTCTCCCTACAACCTCATTATTTAAATTTCCCATCTCTCTCCATTGTCAAAAACCCTATGTGGGGCTTGCAGGAGCTTTTGCATCTCTGTGCTACACATCAGGGCCTGGAAATTTTGCAGGAGGGGAGTTCCAAGCAGCAGCAGCATTTGCTGTGCCCAGTTCCATCTGCTCAAATGTGGCCTATTAAAACCAGTTGAATATTAACCTTTCTCAACTGTATTTTCTTCTGCAGAACTTGCTAGCAGCTGGTTACTGAAGTTAGTAATGAGAAATGATGCGTGGGGGCATCTGGAAAAAATAGCATGGAATCACATAATTAATGAGTGCATCATAATGAACTGACATGAAATATCAGGATTAAGCTGGGGCGGGACATCTTTAATTCTTGCATTTTCAGCATTAGGGGTGTTTGGCTTAACATGCTGAGCGTATCTTTAGCATGCTTTGTTCCATAGACAGCAGAGATCTTATTAGGTAAGTCCAGTATCTCTGAAGCTCTTGGTAGACTAGGGTACACACATGAGCTGGCTTGCTTTAAAGCTGCACACATGTACCAGAAGTACTTTCATAGCTGGTAGTCTTAAGGGAGGCTAAAGGGACACCATATGAGCAAGCACACCAGGTCAAGAAACATACTAATAGCACTTTTGTCACAAGTTCCAGACCCATCCAAATCCACCCTGCGACCTAAAGGACGTAACGGGTCAGCAGTGAGGTCCTGTATGTCTCTGGAGTTAGGTCCACTTCAGATTTATCTGCAGCTCTGCCCACCACTTTGATAGGCACCACTGCTTGTGGTTTGCCTTAGCAAATTTACCTGAGCTTCAGGTGCAACACTGAATGGAACAGAATAAACCTACAGCTTTTTCAGCACACACTTAATTCAGTTGCTGTGATTTCTGTGTATTGACTTGGCCTAAATTATTTAACAAGGAAAGTTTATTACAAGAAGCACCACATACATTTGCCCTGTTCTTATTCTTCCCCGGGCATTTGTTAATGGCCAGTTTGTTGGGAGGGTGAGGGAAAGCTGCTGCTTTTTGTTTAATTAAGGTTTTTCAGGCTGATACATTTCCTGATGATTACAAAAGATATTTTATAGATGAGGTGGAAGATGACCCACCAAAATCTCCTATTGGCTGCAGGGTCAGCTGGCAGGGTGTGGGACCTAGGCAGACAGGATTGACCCCACTCTTCTCCCCTCCCCAGCCAGGCCTGTGAAGGTGCTGTTTTGATGCTGGCCAGGACAAGTGGCACCATGGCGTGGGAAGCTATAGTTGCACTAGGTGCTCTGCAGCACAGTGGCTGGGTGCAAGCGGGAGGGGGCAGCAATATGTCCTCCAGACAGGAGGTGGGGAGCTGGGGGTCAGCACCTGTGTCAGAGGGTTTCAACCCTGATGATCTGGAGGAACATTTTAGGCCCCACAGCATCGTGCACAGACCCCTCACAAGCAGCAAGAACGAGATATGAAATCTTGACATTTTCTCCCAAAACCTCTTCTAGTGGTCCTTCCACCCATTCCAAACCAACACTGCCTTCCCCCAGAGTGCTGGTCATGGCAGGATCGTTGTCTACTGGGCTCAGCCTAGCATTTGTTAGCTTTACTGCAACTCTCTTTGGGGGACTAGGTATCTTACAGCCAGTCTTTTTGTTGTCAGCTGCTCTATCTAAAAGCATTGCCTGTGATTTGACTTTTTAAAGCTGTTTCTGGAGGCACATGTGCTCTGGTGGCAATGCCTCCACAAGGTTTTGCACATGTGCTGCTTCTGAAGTCCATCTGTTCCTCTCAGTGCAGCAGGGCTGGGCTGGGCTCCACTGCTGTTCACCCCAAAGGATCAAGAGGAATGACAGAAGTTGCAATGACTCATCTGGACCTATTCTTCAGCAGGTGGTAGGAAAGATGCAAGTAGGAAACTGCTTGGTATGCTTCCTCCAAAATCTAACAGCACATGGGAAAATGGGCAGACAGGACATGGGTTGTTATGTCCTGTAGGAGTAACAGGACTAACAGCCCTGGTGCTAGCCAAACATAGGGCTTAGAGAAAACAGGACTGGGAAGGGCTCAAATAACATTTTGCCCACCCCATTTCCACAAGGGACCACTTACTGTTTGCCTAGTCAGCTCTTCAAAGCCTCCCACAATGGAGATGTCACTGCCTTCCCAGGCAACTGACTCCACTGCTTTATTTGCCATTACTATCAGGAAGTTTTGTCCTAATGGCAAACCTAAATCTCTCTTTCTACAACTTAAGGCCATTATTTCATTCCCTCACCACAGCAGGCAAGAAAAAAAAAGTGTATTCCTGTTCTCCTGACTGTGTTTTTTTGTGTGTTTAGAGATCATTGTTGTGTCTGCCTTCAGTCACCTCATCTCTCAGTTAAGCTCAGTTCTTTTCCTCTTTCCTCACCTGTCACATTTTCCACCCTCTCTACTCTCTAACTGTCACCAGTTGGCTCAGACTTTGTTAGAAATGTGGCAATACCATCTCCAAAAGAGTACTTAGTAGTTTTCTGACTGGTGGTCGGAGCCATATACAATTTTCCAGGACCACTTTTCCCATTAGCCATTTCAAATCCCAGCTTCCAGATCCATGTAGAGCCCCTTCCAGCTCAGCCTCATCCACAGATTTAATAACTCCATAGACCATTCACCAAGCTGGTAATGAAAACATGGTATTATAGGAGACCCAGAGCACCCACTCAATAAATCTTTACAGTCTGACAGCAAATCATTGAAAACTTATCTTTAGGTCTGTTTATCCCTTTTCAGATAGATTATTTTCTCGTTTGCATAGCTCAATGGCTATAGTAGACAGATATCCTACTGTTACCACAGTTTGTACAGTCGAAGCACTAGCAGTGGAGCAGCATGAAAGTAACCCTTTCCAAGGGGGTTAGTCTGGGTGCACCCTCCAAAGAGGTGGATTTTTCCTCTCAGCACAGGAACACAGCTGTAGATGGCTAAGCTCCACTTCTGGTAACCGCAGTAAATGAAAGACCAGGCTCCACAGTGTATTTAAGACGGGAAAGCTTTTTAGAGCCATTAAGTTACTAACATCCATGTACATAGACCTGAAAGAAAGGTGCTGAATTGATGGATGTACTTGTCATATTTATGGTTTGTAGCAGAGTGATGAATGTGCTTTGTGGTTTATAATGCGATGCTCATTTAACTCTCTTTTTAAAGATCAGGTTGATTTATAGAAGCAAGCATTACTATTACATTTCAGTGGGGTGACAGGGATAACATTATAGTACAGAGGTTTGTCAATTAGTCTTATATGACAAAGCCAGGCTTCAAACAGAGGCCTCCAATGCAGAAGATTTATAAGGAATAATTAATAGGAAATAAGCCTACATATAACACAAAATAACATCATACTATTTCTAGTAGGATCTTCCATATTGATTTAGCTCAAAATGCTTTGTGAGGTTACTGAAAATGAACTTAGTTATCAAGCTAAATATAGCAAAACATCAGAGCTAGAGGCAAGAAATTTAGAAAAGTGAAAACGTGCAGACAGAGAAGCCAAGATGGCCCATTTAAATCAGCCAACTCACCTAGTTATTCTTTCTTTGCTTTCTCAGACACTCTGGACTATATTTACTGCAGTATCTTTGATGATGGTGTTCCTTTGGGAAACCATTACAAACTTGATTTAGTCCCTGGGACAGAGGCATTTTAAGCAGCTGGATGGTGTGAGAAACAAAAAGCTGGGGGCATAGCTGCCAGGCTGGGTGCCAGCTGGACAGGCCTCTGGAGGTCAGGCTGCAGGAGCGCAGCTTCATTTCATGAAGGGAAGGAGCAGACGTGGCCAGAGATGCCGTCAAGGATGCAGGCAGAGCGGGACCTGCTGATGGAGTGGTCCCAGGGACAGAGCTGGTATGGGGCTGGTGGCATAAAAATGTGGTTGCATTTGGGGAAGAAACTCATCTGTTCGCTCAAACAAAACCAAATCCTCATGATTTGGGACGTTTTTGAAGGCTGGGGAGAGGACCCCAGCTCCAGCACCTCTTGAGATAGCCCCAGAAATATGCCTCCTTATCAGTGGAAAATGCTCACAATAAACCAACTGTTAGCAGTGATGTGGCAGTCAGGGTCTGTCACAAGAAAGGCCACAGACAGACTATATATTGCTCTGATGTGGGTCTCCTGCTGGTTAGTTCTCACTGCTATTTTTAAGCTGAGGCACTTCATGCCTTCAACGTTCCCCTTCTTCTATTTTTTTTTTCCACCACCAAATGGCCATGAACTCTCTCACAGTTGGCAGAAATTTATATCTTTAGCAGTAATAGATCCATCAAGAATAGACTGACGTAACTGAATGCAGAAATGCATATTTGAGATGCTGTTCATTTTAATAAACTACACTGCATGAAAGGGATAGATATTGAATTTAGCACATACTGGCATGAAATAATTCTTACTAAGTGGTGTCTGGAGTCAGTTTTCAATCTAATTTGCCCTTTGTAGATTTTGTTATAAATAGATTTTACAAAGATCAGCAAATTAATTTTTTTAGCATGTAGCAGGTTTTTCCCTATGATGAAGAGGACAAGTGCAGTTAAACATCCACCTGTGCACTTAAGGGACTAAGATCATTTGTTGGCCCAGATAAGCTGAAATTCATCTGAATGCACTTCATCAGAGAAAAAAAATGAATTTTTCAGAGGTTCAGCAGGCTTTTGGAAAGCTAAGGCTTGTGTCAAGGTTAATTAGGAGATTAGGAGGTGTTTTGGAGTAGCACCAAAGTAGCTGGCCTGACAAGGAAGACAGAGCCATCAGGCTGGCCCTCACCCAGCACTGCTGAAGCTCTGTGAGACTGGATGCAGCCATGAAGCCAGGAAGGCTCCTACACATGTCCTGGGCCAAGCTGTTGGGAGGGACGGCTTTGCTCAGGTGAAAGGCAGCTCTCCACAGCAACCTCTCTCAGGGCTTCCGCCCTTTCTCACCACTGCACTCTTCAAAACGGGGCTTCTGCAGAAGGCTAGGAACTCCATACAGACATGGTATCTTTCTCCAGATATTATTATTACTATTGCCATGAAGTGTACAGTTTCAAAGCTAAGAGGAACATCATGATTAACCAGCCTGCCTGCAACAGACAGCAGGAACAGAGGTAGTGTTTGTCCTCATCATCAGTCTTCAGAAAGGACAGGAGAGACACTGCCCTCAGGCATGCATCCTGTGTGCAGATGAACACGTTTGGTAGATATTTCCTATTAAAAAAATAGGGGGAGGACAATATAATATGTCACAGTCATTAAAAAGAGAAAGACATTGATTTCCCCAAAGGCTTTACCGCAGGACTTCAGCCCAAAAGTAGCTTGCACCTTATGCCACATGGCCCTGATCTCTCATCTGTCATTTCACCCCCTCACTGGAGGAGTCTTCTCTGACCAAATCCCTCTTTCTGGCTGCTAGTTTCACAATGAAATGAGCCAGCTTTTTCCTCCATGACAACATGCTGAATCCAGCCCAGCCTCTTAGCAGCTGTTGCCATCTGATGGGTGGTTGGTATCAGTCCAGTTCCTTGCTGGGGAGAAAAAAAGCACACCTCACTGCAGGACTCCCCAGCTTTTGACAGAGCCCCCAAGACAGGACAGCATGGGGAGCACCCATTATCTCCTAAGATGGGCCTCTAGGTCCAGGCTACTGCAAGGATGCATTGCCCCACTCACCTCCCCACAGAAGGCCAAGCACATTCCAGCTCTGCCCATCGGCAGATATCTCCAGCTATCTCTTCCTATGAAGAATATGGGTGCATTGGGCTTAATCCACAGGTCATGGGACCTTGAGAACACTTAACCTTTCAGTCAAGGCATAGCTCTGACAGGTTTGAGAAGACTTGAGTGGGAAAAGGACTCTCCACTTCTTCAGATTCTTGCAGCTCCAAACCAGCCAGATAGTGGTGGTGAGTAGCATAGACCAACTGCAGGCATATTATCAAAGAACTGCTATACAGACTGTTTATTGTCCATTTGATGCCAGTCCTTGTCAGCATCAATATCCCCATTTCTCTTGCTACAAAAAAAGGTTAAATGAGTCCAATTACTCTAGTAAGGTAATATCAATAATACTACTAATTAGAGCACTTGCATTATGGATCATTAGTTAGTGATTATGACTTTATCAAATGCTAGGCAATTTTATGCAAGAATCACTCACAATGTGTCATGGAAAGAAATATCTTCTTGGCATTGCTGGTTTCCAGTCTGTATAAATGATCTTAAAAGTTTGGGTGAAGGATACAGGCTAAAGGAAAAGGTTCAGCTGAAAGTTTCCTGTTGCTGCAAGTATGTTAGCAGAGGAGATTTGAAATGAAGACAAGT